>CAJHQQ010003390.1:0-44857 GCA_905132885.1 Moricandia moricandioides
GGAAAGACATTCTTGCGGAATATTTTTTGCGATAAGTGACAAGTTTTCCGAAACAATCTTCCCTAGAACAAAATTCAGAAAATGTTTACGGAAAAATTTGCGTAAAACAAACAAAATAGTTCTGAAAGACTACGAAGCAATCAACGAAGATATTGAGAACAAGAGAGAGGAGGCAACATGGTCTCATATCCCACGTGAACCTCTCTCATCACTCTCATGAGGTCTCATCACCCACATAAGCTCTCTCATGGACTACATAGCCTCCTCATCGCCCACATAGCTTCTCAAACTCTCTCATCAGCCACATAAGCTCTCTCTTTGCCCACATAGCGTCCCCATCGCCTCATAGCCCACATAGAGTGCTCTCATTTCCCTCATAGACCACATGGGTTCTCATCGCCATCATGGAGATCTCTCATCACCCACATAGCTTCTCACACTCACTCATCACCCACATAGCCTCTTCATCTCCCTCATTGCCCACATAGAGTGCTCTCATCGCCCTCATTGTCCAAAGAGGCTCTCATCTCCCTCATGGATCTCTCTCATCGCACTCATAGCCCACATAGGCTCTCATCTCCCTTAAAGAGGTCTCTCGTCGCCCTCAGTGCCTTCTCACAATCTGTCATTGCCCTCATAGGCTCTCTCATTGCCGAAAATGCTCTCTGAGGCTTATTGAGGTTCAGTTACACTCTCACTGTATCCAAATTTGTATATATATCAAAATGTCTCTGATTTCGTCTCAATCGTAATTTCCGCTGAGATTTTACGAAAAAACAAAAAAAACTTGTTTTTCATAAAACTTCGATTCAGTCGTATAAAACAATAATCATTACCTTGACACCATTTCTGTCTCGATTAAATGATTGGTTTCCATCATTTCATAAGACCAAAAATGTGGGAACCAACATCGTATAAGTCCATGATTTCTCTGAAAAATAATTGCAAAAATTTTTAAGTCGAAGAAAGACCAAAGAAAGTCTATAACGCGACAAAAGCCCACTTATGATTCAAGACGAGAATAGGCCCAAAGTATAATGAAGGTTTATTCGATCGTGATAAGAAGATAAATACAAAACTTCCACGATAGACTTGGAGGTCGAGAAGATGAGGAAAACTTTCGCAGAGAGATAATATCGAATCAGAGGCATAAGGAGAAAGATGGCTTACCTTGGAAGCATATATAATGAGAGCCAAGGTGAGGAGCATATGGGATGATTTTTAGATCTAGAACTTTTAGCACTTAGAAACTTCAGGCATACTTTTCGACATGCTTGTTTCTATGTCTCGTACTCGATTACTAGAAGAACTCGCAAAGGAAATTTGATCTCTTGTTCAAATTCTATAAACCGAACTACATTCGGCTTGATCCTCGAAAGGGTACGTAGGCAGCCTTTCATAATGTCCAGTCCAAAATCAAACAAAACCTTTTTCATGTCTTTTTATGTCTTTCGCTAAAACAAATAGTGACTTGCATAGGTCTTCTTGAAATAGGTGGCTATTCTAGCGAACTTAGTTAGGTTTTACTGTCTATGTGATTCGATTCCCTTTGTAATCTCGTTACATATGAAACTCATGTATGTTTTCGTCTCCGGAACTCTCATATGCTAATTTGAAATAAAGAACTACTTTCTATAAATTTCGATTTGTTTTCTTATCATATTTTCCGCATTTATTTGATCACTTGTCGTTGGCCCTCATAGAGAATCCAGATCTTAAGGAAAATCAAGAATTTCTATTTTCCTACGCTAACAAATCCGATAGTGCAAATTTTGGTTTCCACAAACGCTTCATGGGAGACAACCCATTAGGTAAGTTTTAAAAATTAGTTTTAACTTTATTTTTATTGATTTATCGTATTATCTTATTCCAGGTTAAAACAAATATCCGAGGAAGACAAGTATGCATCGAGCATCAACTAACACCTGATCAATGTCGATCGACAAAGCATCCAGAGCATCGACTCTTACTTAACTGTGTCGATCGACACTCACCTTCAATAGCAGGTGCACCAATTTTCCTTTTTTATTTGCGTCTTTATGATTTATTTCCCACCAATCTTGGACTTTATAACGCTAGGACATTGCTGTTTAAGTTTGGGGGAGGAATTACTGATATAATTTTTTTTGAGCTTTATTTTACGTCTTCATATTGAGTTTTATAGAGAAAAGAAAGGGATAATGGAAATTTTTAACTTTTAGTTATTATGTAACCACTCTCTAGCGCCATTCTTACAATTACTGATTGCAGGGTGTACCATATAGAAATACCAAAGGGGATCACCTGCCATTAACATCCACACTTGGTGAGAATGTTTGAAGAGACCAAACTGACCTCCACCCCAATCAACTTAATTTGCTTATCTTGGGGCTTGTTATACATTGGATCGGTTTCGTTCTGCAAGTCTGGAAGATAGAAGTCATTGCGTTTTTGGTTCCATTATATCTCTCTCTTCAACATCTGAAAAGCAAAGATTGAGATGATTTCCTGAGGAGCAGGAAAATTTCATATGAGCCCATTATTCTAATTCAAAAAGAAATAATCACACGTTGCTGGAGCGAGGGGTAGGAGATTTATTGGTGACCCCATTATTCGCCTACAATTTGTCAAAAAAAAAAATGAACAAGACGAACTGCAGAAGCGTCACTTTTCACTGAAAAATATATAAAAGGAAAAAGAACAACATTCAGAGAAGAGAGAAATAGAGGAAAACGAAAAGATCCAGAGAGAGAAACTTCCTTGTAGTTTTGAACTTATTTCCCTCAAGTATTTCCAGTTCCATGTTCCAAGAACACAAGTGTGGTGTCTTCCTCCTCTACTTTCTTTCATCTGAAACTGATCCTTTATATCTTGCACTTTCAAAACAACTAGAGAAATAACATCAAATCTGCGAAAGAAATAATCAAAGGGTTTCTCTATCCTTAAGACATCAAAAAACAGGATCCAAGCTCTTAGGATAATCATCAAACACGTGGGCAAGCATCAAGTAAGTAAACTGATCGCCAAAAGCTGGTTTACTAATTTTAAAATCAGGCACAGCTGTGAAAATGTTAGGAAAAGAATGAGACAATGCTAGTTTTGAAAAATTCTCATCATGAACGAAATCAAAATGATTCTCTGATCTAAGCAATTTTGGTTCATGCTCTTTCCTACACCAAATCTCTTTCAAAGTACAGCTTAATGAAACAATTCATGAAAAAGTTTAAGCAAAATGTTTTTCAACCAAGTAAAGATGTGTTTTCTCTTAGAAACTCTCGAATTAAAAACGTTCTCATGAAGAATAGAGACAATCAACCCATGATCCTTACAGTGCTTTTGGATTTGACAGGAGGTTGACTGAGGAATCATCTTTGGTTCATTGAGGATCACCAACTGTTTGACAGGAGGTTGAATGAGGAGGTCCAACTGTTTTTCTTGTGGTGAACTCTTTGCTGCCTCTTTTGTTGGGTTTTCTTTCAATTTACTAAAATGAAAAGAAGGAAGAAAACACTCAAGCTCCATGGGCACGTCAAAGGTAACCTGATTCCTGGTATGACACTTAACTGATTCATCAGCACAAATAAATTTAGAAGTTTTAGAATTACCTCCGGGTGCTGGGCTGAGTGATGAAAATTGTATTGTCTTTGGGGTGGCCTGTTTTGGTAGATGGATTATATCTTCATAATTCCATGGCCATTTTACCTGGTTTTGGTCTTTCTCGAAATATGAGAGATTCATATTGAATCCTATGATCGGCTTTGACTCAGGCCGCTTCTTTTTTGACAAAAGCATTGTGTCCAGCTCCATTTCGAGACCTCATTGGCAAGATGGGAGTTCTAGATTTGTACACACCTCCATCTTGACTGGGGGTATTAGCCGGTTTAGATTACGCTTCAATTGTACATATATTTAGTTGGTTTAGTTCGATTTAGTTCAACGTATATATATACTTGTAAATGACACTTTGTACAGTTGACGAGTTTGAATACAAAGATATTTTTGATATTTCTCTCAAGATCTTTGTTCTCTCATACTTGCTCGTTTATGTTATATTGACAAAAATCTAAGGCTTGCTCTGATCCAACAGTCCAACTCACACAAAAATCAAACGTAAACCGTCAAAGGTATGTATCACTAAGACTCCTTTGTTTCTCTCTGTTTGTGTTGTGATGAGTTTGAAGTTTGACGGTTATCTGAATTATTACAGATAGATCATGTTTTCTTTTTTGTCTCGTGTCTGCTCAGAGACAGCAGGTGGACTTCCAGGTTTGTTCTTGCTTTTGACTTATGGCTTTGTCTTATATAGAGTTATAATAATGTGTTCATGCGTTTATCTTAAGCTCTATCCGATTGATGTGATGGGATCTTCAGTACCTGGTCCCATTGTTCTCCATGTAGACTGGCCAACTGAGTCGCACGTTGCACAATTGTCGTCAGCTGAGTCTTTGCTGGACACCAAAGGTTGCTAGCTCCTCTTGATTTCTGTTGTTTTCATCAAAAACTTTAAGTTACTTTGCTTGGTGCTAATGTTTCTGTTTGGTGTATTCAGGATGAATATGTAGTTTCCAATTCTGAAAGCAAGTTCAAGAATCGCTGCAAGACTTAACTACATGTGCCCAAAATTCTTTCATGCTCCTGGTTGGATTTACGGTCCTTGACTCTTCTCTTTAACAGTTACTAATATTTTGGTTTTGTAGCTTTTATTAGTACTTGCTTAAAGTTTGGGTGCCGGGAACAAAACGTCAGAAGTGAAGCTCTATAGGTACAGCTGGATGATGTAGGTGTCTATTTCATTGTCCGTAGTGAAGCTCTTAGTGGGTGTCTCTTTCATGGTCTGCAGGCGTACAGTAACATAGCTGCTTGTTACACAAAACTAGGAGCATTGTCCGAAGGATTGAAAGATGTTGAGGATACAGTAGGAAAGGAGCTATTCAGTTTTTTCATGAAGGAATACGACAAAGTCATGGAAACGTATTAAGAAGGGCTGAAGCATGATCCTAAGTGTCTTATCATTTTAAGTTTAACATATCATTTATAAAAATTAGTTAGATGTAAAAAGTCATCATTTATTGCAAAACAATTGTATTTTAATTTGTATAATTGAGTGTAAAATTTAAAGATAAAAATGATAATTAGAGTTTTATATATATATATATAATAGTTTAGGGGTTTATATGTTTAGTTTGATATTATTATATGGAGTTTGGTGTACTTCAAACCCTAAACACCAAAAATTTACCCTAAATTTTATATCATGCTTCAAATCCTAAAATTTAAAACTTAACCTCAAACCACATACAATACTTCAATACCTAAAAATATTTGAAACACTAAACTCTAAAAATATTTTTATATCCTAAACTCTTAACATACTCCAAAATATTTATGCTCGAGAACTATTTTTTTTTAAAACTCCATTCTACATCTTAAACCTAGACTCTAAACTACATACCTCCCCCATATCCTAAATACAAACTCCATACTATACCACTTGAAGCCCTTTATAAACCTTAAATTTAAAATACATATAATTCCTCTAATATATACGTAAACTATATAGAACATTTTAAACTTAAATTATATATTTAAGAAAATGTTACTATTTTAAATTTATAACTAAATCCGTTTTTAAAATCATATAACCATAAAAATCAAATCAAAACTAATATGCAAATGTTAAATTATAATATCTAATAATTAAATTTAATCAATTTCTAAATCAAGTAAAAAGATATAAAAAAAATTCTATTAATGATCATTGACTGAATAATTTAAGGGTTCAAAATTATTCTTGTGTCTATCCTCACCTTTGGTTAATCTTTCTTTCTCATGATTACAATTTATGGCTATTGATTTATGAAATCAAAAGGCCAATAATTATTCTCTCCCTTTCTCATTTATCTTTACCCTATACGCCTCTTCATCTCTCTCTTTGATGCTTTCTTCTTCTGCAACAGTGAAGACGACGAATCCAATGAGAGAGGGAGCTGCAGGATCTACAACTGACCACCATGGAAAACGATGACTAGAGGGAGGATCTGGAAGCGACGACGGTTTTGGTGTCTCTACTGCTGTAGATTCATAAAACGTAAAGTTCAAGGAAATGTTAATACTTGTTTTCTTCCTGCCGAAATGTTGATCTCAATTTCGTCCTATCATGTAACCTTCTATTAATTTTGAGAATTAGGGCTTTTGTTACCCACTTGATCTGTTTTGCTTTCTGGAAAATTAGTGTGAAGATTGTGGCGTTTTTTATAGAAAAGGTATTTGACTTGTCTATTATTGATGTTAAGTATACGCTTATATAGAAGGATAATAGTAGTAGAGAGCAAGTCAAGAGATACCGTAGAATCTGAAGCTATCAATACGAGGAGAGAATATAGTAATTAGGAATATCTACGTGATCATATCCTGAAGTAAGTCCAATCGTGGCAGAAAAAGTTTGAGATCTTGATCGAGGCAATGGGTTGGTCAAGGCATCAGCCAGCTGATCGGCAGAACATACATGAGAAACCGGAAGAGTCTTTTGCTGGACTTGTTCCCGAATGAAACACTGGATTTGCTCACAACTGAGTTGTCCCTATATTGTCACAGTAAATCGTGGGTGTGCCCAATAAAGGGACACCAAGTTCTGTGGCGACTGAGAGAATCCATCTTAGTTCTGCTGCAGTGTCTTTAACTGACCTGGCATCTGCTTCCGTCGACGAACGAGCTACACTTTTCTGCTTGCGTGATGCCGAAGATACAGGTTTTTTCCCAATGTACACAATATATGCTCATGTAGATGTGTAGTCGTCCTTGTGCCCAGCCTAATCAGCATCAGAATATGCATGAAGAGTTAATGGTGTTGAAGCTGAGAAGAAAATACCATGAGTAACAGTCCCAACGATATATCTTAGCACTCTTTTAATTGCGTCCCAACGTGGATCAGTCTGTTTATGCATATACTGTGATAGACGATTCACAGCAAACGCGATATCTGGTCATGTAAGTCCGAGATACTGAAGACTGCCCACTGTAGCTCTAAACATCTCCGGGTCAACAAGAGGTGTACCAAGTGGAGACGTGAGTTTCTGAGACGAACACATCGGGGTGACTGCAGGTTTGGCATAGTCCATTTTTGTACGATGAGGCAAAATCTGAGATGTACCGGTGTTACGTCAGTCGAAGACCAGTAGGTGTGCGTGAGGCCTCAACACCAAGAAAGTATGAGAGATTTCCGAGGTCTTTTAATGAAAACCGAGAAGCAAATGTAGCAATGAATAAATCAACCAACTGAGAAGAATTTCATGTGACAACAATATCATCTACATAGATAAGGATGTAGACAATATGTATGTCCAATCTTATAATGAATAGGGATGTATCACCACGAGAAGCCATGAAACCAACACTGATAAGGAATTGACGAAGCTCATTGTACCACGCCCTCGGGCCTGTTTGAGACCATATAATGCTTTCTTGACACGGAAAACGTAGTGTGGTTTTTCTTGATCAACAAATCCCGCTGGTTGCACCATATAAACTTCTTCGTGAAGATGACCATCCAGAAAGACGTTGTTGATATCAAGTTGGCGAAGCGGCCAGTTTCGAGCAACAGCAACTCCAAGAACCAGTCTGATCGTTGCGTGTTTTATCACAGGGCTGAAAGTGTCATGATAGTCAATTCCTTCTTGCTGATGATTTTCTTTGGCCACCAAGCGCGATTTAAACCTGTCAACAGAACCATCAGGGTTACGTTTAATAGTATGAATCCATCTACATCCCACAATTTTTTTATTTCAGTCCCAAGTCCCCTCACGAATTTGAGCATCCATTTCCGCACCCATGGATCTGCACAACCGGCCATCATGTAATGCCTGCGCTAGAGAACGAGGATCCACTTCTCCCAGCTGAGCAATAAGTCCATATTTTGGGTTTGTTTTGCGCAGATTGTTGCGCGCTCTCGTCGTCATAGGGTGAGATGGCACAGGATCTGGTGGCTCAGGGTCCGGTTGCGACTGAGTAGAAGCACAGCTGGTTGCACAAGAGTTGATGTGTGTTCTGTCTCAAGTGCAGAGGCCTCTGTTTCAGTCACCATAGCTGGTGTCGATATTGTTGGTGGAGGAGCAGATTCAGGGGCGTTTGATGAATGAGTGGCTGGTGATAGATCGGAACAGAGGTAGCTGAAAGGTAAGCTGAAGAGGAAGTAGGGGCTGAGACAGAGGGGTTGTGAGATATGTTTTGAGAAAAAGGAAATATGCTATCGCGAAAGATAACATGACAAGAAGTATAAATGCGATTTGTGGAAATATCTAGACAAAAAAAAAGCACTTTGAGATAGAGAGTACCCAAGGAACACAAATGGAGTGGATTTTGGACTGAACTTATTGACACCATAGGGTCGGTGCCACGGGTAGCAAAGGCATCCAAAGATCCTGAGCTTTGTGTAGTTTGGATTACTATTGAACAGTAGCATATATGGATACTTCTTCTCAAGATTTGGTGTCGGCATGCGATTGATAAGGTACACCGCAGCCATGAACGCATAAGACCAGTATTTGATCGGTATCTTGGAACGAGTGAGCAATGACATTCCTATTTATACTATGTGTCGTTGTCTCCTTTCAGAAATGCCGTTGTGTTCTGGTGTGTGTGAAGGACTGATGAGATGTTGAATCCCGTTATCAGCAAGGAAGGTACATAATCCAGTATACTCTCCGCCATTATCTGAGTAGAGTGTTTTGATTTTCGTACTGAACTGATTCTCCACCACCAGTAGTAGAAACCTGATTAATGTCGATTGACGCTCATCACATACTGCAGGTATAACTTGTTTTCCTTGTTAAATTAGTCCTTATGATTTATTTCATCACCAGTCTCATACTGTATAACACTAGGGAAAATGTTATTTAAGTCTGAGGGAGGTTTCTACTGATGATGTGTTTTGTTTTGAGTGTCAATTATGTTGTTTTATTGATTCAAAATAGAGTTAGTTGGGGAGTATGAACTTTTTCTTAGAACGATGCCACCTAACCACATTCTAGCACCATTATGAGATGATGATCTTCATGTTGTATTGAATGGAAATGCCAAAGTAGATCAACAAGGCAGTAACATCTACACTTGTTGAGAATGTCTGAAGGAACCAAAATTGACCTCTTATCTAATCAAATCAAATCGCTTGTCTTGGGGCTTGGCATACACTTGGATCAGATTCCTCTTTCAGGTCTAAAAGGTAAAAGTCTATGTGTTTTTGGTTTCCTTCTCTCCTCCTTTCGACATCTAGAAAGAGAGAAAAGAAAAGATTGAGATGATTTCCTGAGATGCAGAGGGGTAGGAAATTTTCCTATGACCCCACTATACTAATTTGATGGGATGATCACACAAAGCTGGAAGCGAGGGGTAGGAAAATTTTATATGATCGCATTATTCACATACACTTTGCAAAATAAAAAAAAATAATCAATAAGAAAAAAAGAAAAAGTTTCAGAGAAAGGAGAAATAGGGAGAAAAGAAACCAGAAGAAGACTACCTGTATACTCAAAAATATGTATGGATAAGAGTCCATATGTCCTTTGATCGATATTCCCAAGATAAAGCCTACACTTTTATATGTAAGAAATAATGTCAGTAGAGGGGGTATGTAAGATGGGGTATGGTATAGCTGTGGTATAGCAATTTGCTAAGCTTTGGCTGAGTACATGGAAATTCCTCAAGTATGGTTGCAATTGATTTGAGGTGACAAGTGATGTTCTAAAGAGCTGCATTTTCAAACCTCTTTTATTGGACTATTTTATGTTTTGGCTTGCGGAAAAGCAAAAGATAAGTGTGGAAGAGTTGATATACCATGATTTTACCACTTTTAGGTCATCGTATAAATCTTTTTATAGTCTATTATATGTGTTTGGAGTCTGTTTAAGAGTTTTTTCAGGTTTAGGTACATTATCGAGAACTATGTAGCATCTGGAGGTTTTTGAGATGAAAAACTGGGGAGACGCGTCAGAAGTTTAGCTTTTGATGGAAGCCTTCCCACAGTGGGATTGAGGTCATATTTGGGTACAAGATAAACCTTTTGGTTAGCTGTCAAATGACACCGGTTTAAGGTCCATTTGACGGTTAGACCTAACGTTATAATATTGTTACTGAAGAATGGTATCTCTGACTCGCGAGAGGAAGCTGTCGAGATTAAGAAGTATTGTCGATAGACACCACTACCTTGGTGTCACTCGACACTCATGCGTGTAGATAGGACCGACTTAGTTAGAGACAGAATGAAGCCCAGAAGCCCCCATTTATTACAAGATTGCCCCTGACTAACTTTTAACCCTATTTATGTTTTTTTGTAAGCCATTGTTTAGGCTATGATTTATATTCTATTATTTTAGGTTTTCTCATATGTTAGGAGAGAAAATAGGAACTCCTTCATAGTCATCTTGGAACTCCTTTGATTTTGTTATTGATTTCTACCTATTTTATTTATTCTTTGATATATGATTTATGTTTCATCTATCAAGTCTTAGTAGATCTCTTGCTATGTTTAAATTTTTCTAGGGTTTTGAATGAACTTTGGAAATATAGAGTTGCTTGGGTGATTTATTGTATCCTTCACATGATTGTTCTTATTGCTTTTTTCTTGAGTAATTAACTAGAAACCTGATCTTTGGATAGTTAGACGCACGCGAGAGCATGGTCTATTACCTGAATCTAATCCTGCTGAGTTAGGTTGTTAGGTTCATGCAAGAGCTGGTTTAGTTAACCTAATTAACATATCAGTTAGGGTGTTAATGATTATCTGAGAAAGCATTGATCGACACTCACTTTATAGTATCGATCGATGCTCTCTCCTTGTTCGCACTCGACAGCTGGAACATAGGATTTAGACATCTGATTAGTAATTGCATGCGAGAGCTGGATAACTTTCTTATTGCATTCAATTAGTATATCAAAACCTTAGCAGATATATAGATTATAGTTCTGATAACATGAATGAAACCCTATGTCTAGCACCCTTACTCCATCGTTTACAACTCCTTTTTACTTTCATATTGTTTACTGCTTTACATTATTTACTGCCTAGCTTAATCTGAAGTTGGGGTCAAAATCTGTCATGACAAAATCAACGGCTACAATCTTTCGAGAAATATACCTTAGATAAATATGAGCTAGAAATTTTGAAGAAACTTCACCCCATAAGCCGAGCCAATTTAAATATGGATACAAGTAAAAAACTCCAAGAAATAAAAGAGTTTCATCCAAACATGAAAATATCAGAAAAACGTTCTTGCGGAAGGTTATTGCGTTAAATGACAAGTTTTACGAAATGATCTTCCATAGAATAAATTCAGATAATGTTATGAAAAAACTTGCGTTAGACAAACGAAATAGTTTCGAAACACCACTAAGAAATCAACGGTGATATTGAGATCAACAGAGATGAGCCAACAGGCTCTCAGAGCCCACATAAACCTCTCTCATCACTCTCATGAGATCTAATAGCCCACATAAGTCTCTCTCATCACTCTCATGAGCTCTGACAACCCACATAAACTCTCTCTTATCCCACATGGCCTCCTCATTTCCCACATAAGGTCTCTCTTAGTCCACATAGCCTCCTCATCGCCCTCATGGCCCACATAGAGTACTCTCATCTCCCTCATAGCCCACATAGGCTCTGATCGCCTTCACGAAACTCTCTCATCATCCACATAGATTCTCACATTCTCTCATCACCCACATAGATTCTCACACTCTATCTTCGCCCACATATCCTCTTCATCGCCCTCATAGCCCACATATAGTGCTCTCATCGTCCTCATAACCTACATAGGCTCTCATCTCTCTCACAGAGGTCTCTCGTTGCCCTCTCACATTCTCTCATTACCCCCATAGTCTCTATCATCACCCAAAAGTTTTTCTGAGTTTTACTGAGGTTCATTAAGACTCTCACTGTGTCCTCCTTTGACCCTCGATCAAAAAATTTCTCGTTTCGTCTCAATCAGAGTTTCCATTGATATTTTACGATAAAAACAACAAAGACTTGTTTTGCCGTAAATGTTCATATCAATCGGATCAGACAATAATTGTTAACTTGAATCCATTGCTGTCTCAATTAAATGATTGGTTTCCATCATTCATAAAAACAACAATGTGGGAACCAACATCGTATAAGTTCATGATTTCTCCGGAAATAATCGTAAGAATTTAGTTCAAAAAGTGGCCCGAGAAGGTCTAAAACGCAAAAAATCCTACTTATGATTCATGACGATAATATGCCCGAAGTTTAATGATGGTTTATTCGATTTGGTAGGAAGATAAATGAAAAGAAGATAAATATGAAACTTCCAAGATAGAAATGAAGGTCCAGAAGATCAGGAAAAATTCCTCAAAGAGATTAACTCGAACCGACGGCAAAAAGGGGAACGATGGCCGAACTTGGAAGCATATATAAGGAGAGCCAAGGCAAGGAGCACAAGGGATAATTATTAGACTTAGAGCTTTTCACACTTAGAAACTTTAGGAATTACTTTCAACATGCTTGTTTCTATGTCTCGCACTCAATTACTATACAGACTCACAAAGGAAGTTCAATCTCGTGTCCAAACTCTGTAAACTGAAATACAGTCGCCTTGATCCTCCAAAGGGGTATGTAAGCAGCATTTTATAAGGTCCAGTTCGAAATCAATCAAAACCTTTTTTGTCTCTTTTTACGTCTTCAGCTAAAACGAGTTGCGGCTTGCATAGGTCTTCTTGACAAAGGCGGATATGCTAGGAAAATTAGTTAGGTTTTACTGTCTATGTTATTTGACTCCCTTTTTAATCTCGTTTCCAGATGAACCTCATGTTTGTTTTCGTCTCCGGAATGCTCATATGTGAATTCAAAATAAAGATGTACTTTATATAAAATAATGTTATTGTCTTTTCTTATTTCCCACATTTATTTGAACTTTTCATTGGCCCTAGATGTGGAGATTTATTTCACTTTCAAATTAACCCTATATTCCCACTTTACTCCCTCAAATAAGAGGTTTAGTGTAGTACTTAGGGATCGAATCCACAGAGACTCTAAGATTGCACAATAGACTTATTGTTTTCAAATTAAAGCTAGATTAATTATGACGATAACAATAAAAGTGATTTTAAGTTTGATTTTGTTTATAAGGATTTAAATTTAGAGATTAGACTTAGGGAAAATTCTTAAGTAGGTTTAGATAATGGAAACTAATAGATTTCTAGGGTTATGTTAAGCATTGTTCTGAATTCAAACCTCAAGGTTTAGAAGATCACTCTCGCGCATCTTGGCTGAGCGTCAATCGATGGCAGTAATACGGCATCGGTCGATGCTCATTCTAAACTGTAATGGTTTTGCGTTTTAATTATTTCTCTAAACTCCTAGTTCATCTCTCGTTTGTTAGTAGTTATTTAGATTGTGTAAGATAGATTACAGGTTGTAACCATGCTCTCGCTTGCGCTATAGAACCCTAATTTCTAAGAATGGGGTGATCAAATTCAACTTAGCATTAAGAGCAACTTAAACAAAGAACCAATAGGATTACCCTAACAACTTCTTTAAAATCAGTACTACATTACTAGCATTGAAGAACCCTACATCTAATATAGAACTACTCAGACTTAGAACTAAATAAGATGATAAATTTTGAATAAATTGCATAGAATAAACTGAGTAAAAAGATAAGGAGTTCAAGATCTTCTCTGTAATGATGATCAGATCTCTCTCTCCAATCAATGTATTCCAACTCTAAAACTCCTGAGTAACTTTGTGGCTGCCTAGTTTCTGAATAATACAGCTTAGGGTTTAACAAACATAGAAAACCCTAATAAATAGTTTACATTTCGGCCAGGGACTTGTATTGGAATTGATGAAACTTTTGAGTAAAACTTGTAATTTCTCAATCTTTCTGCCTACTTCACCGTCGATTGACGCATAGTGTGTGACGGCGATCGATGGTCAATTCATAAATCTGGATCCGATTCTGTGTTTTTTCTAGGGAATCCTAATTGCTCCAAAATAGTCCAAAAGCTCCAAGTGCTCCCAATAAGTACCTAGACGTGTAAATACTCTAAAACAATACCAAATGCATAGAAAAGACTCTAAATATAATATATATATCATATGTAAAATAGGTAAAATCCATAATATATCAACTTCCTAAGACTTAACCTTTTCCTTGTCCCCGAGCGAACAAAGCCCGTGCGAGAAGTTTGAAAACCGAAGACTCACATACTATCTAAGTATAACTGTCACATTACTTTCTTGCAGCCACATCCTATCAAGTTTATCACAAAGAACTTTATATATCATATTCTAATATAGCAACCAAATCAATTCTACCAACAACTTAGCGAATACTAGTCTGCCTCGCCCATCTACTGATTTCATTTCTTTGCATAAAATAAAAGTGCGGGCTTTACCTTGGGAGTATTGATCAAAGGATACATGGACTCTTACCTCTGCAAGTATCTGAAAACACATATAGTCTTCTCTGATTCCTTTCCTCTCTCTTTTCTCACTTCTTCTCAGTCAATGTCTCCCTTGTTTTGAGGGTATCATTTTTTTTTAATTGACTGAGATGTTTATATAGGCTTCCATGAATCAAGCCCTAATGGTTTTTGCCACCAGATCCTGTTCATTTCTTTTTGACCTTTTTATCTCTTTCTAGGATCATATGAATCAAGCTTTAATTGTTGTAGTCACAAAATCATGTTTGATTCATTTTTTAATCTGAACGGGAGAGAGAGGGGAATCAGAAGCACACAGACTTTTACCTTCCAGACTTGCAGAAGGAATCCTATCCATGTATACCAAATCCCAAAGCAAGCAAATAATGTCAGGATTAGTGATGGAAATCAGCTTTGGTTCCTTCAAACTTTCTAAGCAAGTGTGATATAGTGGCATGATGATCCACTTTGGCATCTCTAGTAATCTCTGCAAACAACCTTCTACGAATGGTGCTAAAATGTGGTTAGTCAATAATAGATTTTTGATCATATTTCTCTTCTTGACTCGATAAAATTATTTGAAAAACTTATATATATATATAGTAAATAAAAATCAAAAACAATAAAATAGCGTTAGCGAACCTCCCCCAGACATAAATTACATTGTCCCCAGTGTAATCCGTCTTGGATTGGTTAGGAGAAATGAAATAATAAGTAAAAAATGTTAGGGATAGACGAATATACCAACACTGTTTAGGTTTATCGATCGATGGTAGTATGTGAGTGTCGACCGATAGTAAACCATCATCGACGATCGATGGTGAACGTGTGGTGTCGATCGATGGTTTATTCAAACTATCGGGAACCTTAATATAGAGAATAGATACGGAATTAAGTAATAATAAAAATAAAGTTAGAAACTTGTTACGCTATGTTAGAGCGCCATCGATCAATAGCAACTAGGAGGCGTCGATCGATGGTAGGTTGTCAGCCTGAACCGTGTGTGTCTACTCACCATTCTGATCATCTCTCTTTAGGTTAGCTCTTTAGACACTCAAACACATGGTGAAAATAGCCAAACAATAATAAATAAATAGTTAGTCAAAAACAGAAATGCAACAAAGACAAATAAACATAAGTATAAGTCTGAAATGGAGATGAAGTAAAAGAGAAAGGAGTTTCGAAAAGACTACTCCTCGTCAGATGTGTCCTGGCCCTCCTGCTGCTGCTGTGGCGCTGGTGGTGATCTGGCTCATGTCCTCGGACGGCTGAAGCACTGGCAACGGGACATTGTCTCTACCCTTGCCCATATCGCTTGAAGTGCGTTTACCAAGACCCGCTGGAAAGCACCATGGTCGTGGATGGGGGTCTATGGGATCTCAGGGAAGGCTGGGAGAGGCGGAAATGGCTGCACTGGCTGTGCAGGCTCATCTTCTGCGACTGGGTGTGCTGGGCGGAGGCATCCTATGCGTCGTACTCTGAGGGGTGCGGTGTGGATATGACGCTCAGCTGGGTAGAATGCGAGGCACTGTAGATCGTTAGAGAAATCTGTCACCTCTCGCAGTGTGAGTGCTATCATCCATGGTCCCTCGTCATCCACAAATGACCCAAAGCATCCCTCCTTCAACCACTGGGCCCTCGTCAGGTGACCCTCGTCCATGAAGCGCAATCCTCTCTCCACCAAATCTCCCTCTAGGCTAATGCCAAGAAAGCTGAAGATGGTTATCAAGAGGCTCCCTATCGTCTCCGTCTTCGTGCCAGAACCCTTTGTTTATCCTTCAGGGTCGCCAGGTGCTCCGCAAAAATATCCCCCATGTTCACCTGCTGATCGGTCATCGGTGGGGGTGGGGGGGGGGAAAGATCACGTCGTCAATCTGAACTAAATCCCTGAAGGAATAGTATAGCAGTGTCAGCTCCTGGACTCGAACCTTGTTAGGCTCCATCTTGCACAATAGGGTATTGGTAGTGACCTTCAAGAAGTAGCGCAGCGTCGGGTGATGGAGGTCCGTCTGGGTCGCTGAGCCTGAGTCGAAATGTCCAGTCTCAACGAGGCCCCAGAAAGTAGGTAGGCCAGGGAAAGCAGAGACTGAGCAAGCGCTGGCGCCAATGTCGAAGACGTAGATCTCGCACAATTGCGGGATGGGAATCATGTACCGGATGCCTCTGATGAAGAAGGTCAAGGTGGCCTCATGCGCCACCTTTGCTCTGGGGCTCTTATAGACACCTGAGCTGTGGAGATGCACTGGCGCACCAGGTCTGGATACAGAGGATATGGCTTAGTAGCCTTGGTGCCCAACCCAAGCTCCTCCACCATTTGTCTGAAGTCCTTGTAGAGCCCCAATTTCTTCAAGGTTCGCTTGTCAGCGAACTTGGTTGGCTTGATGGTGACGCCTTGCCAGGTGTTGTAATATAGGCTGTCTATGTTGTCCCACTCCTCTCTGAGGGGACGGTGTGTGCATTCTCTCGATTGCTCCGCTCCTCGACGATAAGGATAGTCCTCGAATGTAGCAAGCATAGCCTCCTCTTCTTTGGGCCATGAGTCTCGGCATGGAGGACCCCGTGGTGGAGGGCTGGGACCTATGTTGAAGTGCACAAATCAGAATCTATGTTGAAGTGAAAGGAGTAGTCATCGATCAATGGTATCGCATGGTCATCAATCGACATGACCTAATGGCTGTCGATCAATGTCGACTCATGGGCATCGATCGATGTTGTGTCATGGATCAGTGTTCACAAGATCGAAATTAATCAACACATATCGTGCAAATCATGTGTAAAACTGATGGATAGTCCCTAATATAGTACTCCATCATCCTAAATCGTTCTACATTCCGAGTAAAACTACCAAAAATTTGATTTTTCTTCAAACCCTAAAATGTTCCCTAAAATAACAGATTTGGAGAACATACCTTGAAGATCGATTGATTTAAAGAACTGAACAGGTAGAAATTGTGTGGTTTAGGCTCACAAACGAGCAAAAATGGCCAAAATTTTGGACAGAAATCGGGTGTAGAACTCGTGTGTGTTTTTGGCGGTTTGGAGAAAAGTTTTATGAATCGGGGTAGCGTCGAGTCGAGTTAACCTACTCGAAGCACGACCGTCGATCGATGGTCCTATAGGGGCATCGATCGATGGTCTGTTCGGTGACCGCATAACCCTTTGTTTATCCTTCAGGGTCGCCAGGTGCTCCGCAAAAATAGCCCCCATGTTCACCTGCTGATAGGTCATCGGTGGGGGGAAGATCTTGTCGCCAAGCTGAAATAAATCCCTGAATGAATAGCATAGCAGTGCAGCTCCTGAACTCGAACCTTGTTAGGCTCTATATCGCACAACAGGGTGTTGGCAAGGACCTTTAAGAAGTAGCGCTGCGTCGGGTGACGTACGTCCGTCTGGGTGGCTGAGCCTGAGTCGAAAGCCCCCATAAATTAGGTAGGCCAGGGAAAGCAGCGACTGAGCAGGCGCTGGGGCCAATGTCGAAGCCGTAGATCTCGCACAGCTGGGGGATTGGAATCCTGTACCGGATGCCTCTGAATAAGATTGTCAGGGTGGCATCATGCGCCACCTTTGCTCTGGGGCTCTTGTAGAGAACCTGAGCTGCGGAGATACACTGCCGCACCAGGTCGGGATACAGAGGATATGGCTTAGTAGCCATGGTGCCCAACCCAAGCTCCTGCACCATCTTTCTTAAGTCGTGGTAGAGCCCTAGTTTGTTCAAGGTTTGCTTGTCAGCGAACTTGGTTGGCTCGATGGTGACACCTTCCCAGGCGTTGTAATAGAGGCTGTCGAAGTTGTCCCACTCCTCTCTCAGGGGACGGTGTGTGCAGTCTGTCGATTGCACCGCTCCTTGACGATCATGATAGTCCTCGAATGTAGCAAGCTTAGCCTCCTCTTCTTTGGGCCAGGGGTCTCGGCATGGAGGACCCCGTCGTGGAGCGCTGGGACCAACAACCTCATAACATGCCTTAGTTATCCTCTCGTCCATCTGCATATAATGAAACAAAGAATAAATCATAAACGATGTTGAAGTGAAAGGAGCAGTCGTCGATCGATAGTATCGCATGTTCATCGATCGACAGGACCTAATGGCTGTCGAATGATGTCGACTCATGGGCGTCGATAGATGCTGTTTCCCGGATCAGTGTTCAGAAGATCGAAAATAATCAACTCAAATCGTGCAAATCATGTGTAAAACTGATGGTTACTCCCTAATATAGTACTCCAGTACCCTAAATCGTTCTACATTCTGAGTAAAACTACAAAAAAATGAGTTTTCTTCAAACCCTAAAAAGTTACCCAAACTAAGAGATTTGGAGAACATACCTTGAAGATCGATTGGTTTAAAGAACTGAACATGTAGAGAGGGTAGAAATCGTGTGGTTTAGGCTCAAAAACAAGAAAAATTAGCCAAAATTTGGAGAGAAATTGGGTGTAGAACTTGTGTGTGTTTTTGGCGGTTTGGAGAAAAGTGTTTTATGAATCGGGGTTGCGTCGAGTTACCCTACTCGACGCACGGCCATCGATCGACGGTCCTATCAGGGCATCGATTGATGGTTTGTTCGGTGACTGCTTATTTAGTTTAGATTTTTGTAATTGCATAAATAATAGATAATTATTATTTATATTTGTTTTAATTGATTAATTATTGCTAAAATATAAATTCTTTTTTTTTTTTGGGTTTTGTGGTTTTAGTATTATTTGTATATGTATATATATATATATATATATATATATATATTATTGTATCAGTAATTTCATGCGTTGCCTCTCCAGACGTGATGTCTGGGTTCGCGGGATTTCAGCTCTAGCCCAATAGTGTTTCACTCACTTCCCATTCACCATGAAATCTTCTCCTTTAGGATTAAATAGGACAATTGTCCTGTAAGGTGCAACTTCTTTGATGGTAAAGGGTCAGAACCAACGGGAACGTAACTTTCCAGGAAATTGAGTTAATCGAGAGTTGTACATGACTAATTAATCGTGAAATAATTTTATTTTCATGATAGGCTTTTGTTCTTTCCTTGTAAAATTCCGAGTTCTCGTAAGCACGATATCTGATTTCTTTGAGCTCATTTAACTCAATTAATCGCTTTTCTGCTGCAGATTTAGCATCAAAGTTTATCTTTTTTATGGCCCATTCGGGTTTATGCGCTAGTTCTACAGGGAGATGGCAGAATTTTGCATAGATTAAGTGGAATGGGGTAGTTCCTAATGGTGTTTTAAACGCTGTTCGGTATGCCCAAAGTGCATCATCTTTACTGGTTGAACCTGCCTTCTTTTCCAGGATTTCTTTGATCTGACGGTTGGACACTTCTACTTGTCCTCTGGTTTGAGGATGATAAGGTGTGGCTACTCGATGGTGGACTCCATGTTTCTTGAGTAGTTTTTCGAACACATTGTTAATGAAGTGGGTACCTCCATCGCTGATTACGATTGGCGAAACTCCAAATCTTGGAAAAATAATACTGTTGAAGAGTTTAACGACTACGGTAGCATCATCTTCGGAGTCGCTATTGCTTCTACCCATTTAGAGACATAGTCTACAGCGACGAGTATGTATTTATTTCCGTGCAAAGAAGGGAAAGGGGCCATGAAAATTATGCCCCAACAATCAAATACTTCAACTTCGAGTATGAAATTCTTCTCCATCGTTTCTCTTTCTAATTTTTCCTTTTCTTTGGCAGGGATCGAATTTTGATACATAGGCTTGAGCCTCTCGAAACATATTCGGCCACCAAAAGCCTGCTTGTAGGATTTTCGACACTGTCTTAAAACTAGCGAATTGTCTAGTGTAATTGGATCCGTGACAATGGTATAATTTTTTTGGAGTTTCGCTTTCGGAAACACATCGTCGATATATGCCATCAGAACAGTGTTTGTAAAGATAAGGGTGTTTGTAAAGATAAGGTTCATCCCAGTGATATCTCCGGATTTCTCTCAAGAATTTCTTTTTTATGATATCCTGTGAAAGGTACGGGTTCTACTTCGGCCGCAAGATAGTTTACTATATCTGCATACCAAGGTCTATCGGTGGTGTTTAGTGCACACACCTCCCGACTCTAACTTTCGTTTCCTAGAGAATCATCATATAGGGTCGAGGGATTACAACCGACATTGGTAGCGAGTGGAATAATTACTTCATTGTCCTTTTCAAATTCATCGTCGATCGGCGGGGGATGGAAATAATCAACCGATGGTGTTAGTGACTCGTCTCGCGATTCCGCTTCATGCGCCGAACTAACACTACCGATGAAAGTCGATACGACTGAGTAGACATTTTCTGTGCGTAAGAAATCATATATAGGAATGTCCTCGTCTACTATAATTCGTGATATGTGATCTGCGACTCCATTTTCTACTCCTTTGTTATCTTTGAATTCTATGTCAAATTCTTGGAGAAGGAGAATCCATCGTAAAAGTCTCGGCTTAGCGTCCTTTTTGTTCATTAAGTATTTCAGTGCTGCATGGTCGGTGTGAACTACTACTTTCGAACCGACTAGATAGGCTCAAAATTTTATGAAGGTGAATACTACGACCAATAATTCTTTTTTCCGTTGTCGCAAAATTACGTTGCACATCGTCTAGAGTTCTACTAGCGTAGTATATAGCGTGCAACTTATTTAACTTTCTTTTGTCCAAGTACCGCACCTACAGCGAAATCCTTGGCGTCACACATAATTTTTAATGGCAGATCCCAGTATGGTGCTTGGACGATATGGGCGGATACGAGCGCTGATTTGATTTTTTCAAAGACTTCGAGACATTCGGGCGTAAAATTGAATTCACCTCTTTACACCGAAGTGCAGTAAGGGGTCTAGCGATCTTGCTAAAATATTTTATGAAACGCCTATAAAACCCAGCATTTCCTAGGAAGATTCTAACGTCTTTGACATTGGTGACTGGTGGTAGTTTTGTCATTACGTCAATCTTTGCTTTGTCCACCTCAATCCCGGCCGCATAGACTTTGTGTCTTAGGAGAATTCCGTTGTTAACCATTAAATGGCATTTTTCCCAGTTCAAAACCAGATTTTTCTCTCTGCACCTAGCTAATACCAACATGTTATCGAGACAGGATTTCAAAATTCGGACCGTAGACTGAGAAGTCATCCATGAAAACCTCCATGAAGTGCTCGATCATATCGGTTAATATTGACATCATGCATTGTTGAAAAGTTGCAGGGGCGTTACAGAGTCCGAATGGCATCTTGCAATACGAATGTTCCATAGGGACACGTGAATGTGGTCTTTTCTTGGTCATCTGGATGTATGGGGATCTAGAAGAATCCGGAATACCCATCGAGAAAAAATTTGACATTTGCTCGATAACGGGTAAATGAAAATGATCGTTTTGTGTGGCAGCATTTAGTTTTCTGTAATCAATACACATTCTGTGTCCAGTGACAGTTCTAGTAGGGATCAATTCATCTTTTTTATTCTTTACCACGATAATTCCTTCCTTCTTTGGGACAACATGAACCGGGCTGACCCAGTTGCTGTCTGAGATCGGATAAATGACGCCTGCTTCTAGAAGTTTCATGATTTCTTTCTTAACTACTTCCTTAAGATTAGGATTCAATCTTCTCTGATGTTTGATGGAGGATTTGGATTCATCATCGAGGTGTATAATATGCATGCATAAAGAGAGGGAAATTCAAGGGATGTGATCTAATGAATAACCTAAAGCCTTGCGGTGTTTCCAAAATTTGTTCAGCAACATTGCTTGTTCTCCGCTACTTAATATTATAAGAATTTTCACAAAGGAAAGCATATTAAAGACCGGCTAGAAGTGGTTTGAGCTCGATTTTGGGTGATTTTTCTTTGCTCCATTCATCTGTCAAAGTACGCTGTCGATCGATGGCGACACTGGGTGTCGATCGATGGCGACACTGGGGTGTCGATCGATGGCAACATTGGGATGCCAATCAATGGGGACTGATTAATCGAGTTTGTCAAGATCGACATTGAAGATTTCTTTTGTGGCATCCATTAACCTTGCATACTCTTCAGTGCGATCTTCTAACGCAGAAATGTCGCCGTTGGGAGATGTGCTTGGTTTTTCTAGAGTATTGTTCAAACATATTATGCTAATGAGCTTTCTACTAGATCAGAGAGGTAATCGATATGATAGGTTTGACCATCGATCAGAGGTTGTTTTACAATCTTTTCAATTTCGAAGACCATCGGTATCTTCTCTATGTTGAGGCATATATTCTGACATCAATGATTGCCCCGCGCCAAGAAAGGTCTTCCTAAGAAAATCGGATTTGAAGGTTCTCGCTCGTATTTAAGCACTATGAAATATTCAGGTACATTGCAGTTATGAATACGTACGGGAACGTCCTCAAGTACACCTTCCGGAATTCTAGTGGATCTATCAGCTAAAACGAATGCGACCCTGGTATATTTAAACTGTGTTAGCCCAAGAGAGCCTTCAACGAAATAAGGCATCATGTTGACACTAGAGCCTAAATCGCAGAGGGATCTTTGAAATCTCTCATCACTAATAGTGCAGTCCAAAATGAAACTACCGGGATCAGGGAGTTTAAACGAAACTACCGGGATCATCCATGTTTACTTTGTCAAACGCTTTCTTGCATATTGATTTTTCTAGCTTATTCTTCTTCTGCTTAACATTTTTTGACAGAAAAGGGGCTTTCGCTTGATAAATCTTTTTCTTAAACTTTTCGGCCGATTTCTGGATCAGAGCGTTGATCGATTCGTTCTTCAGGACGACGATCGTTTTTTTGGTAAGGGTTGTCGATCGATGTCCAGCACGGGGTGTCGATCGATGTCCAGCACGGGGTGTCGATCGATGTCTCCCTCATCTATATTATTTACCTTAGGTTTGATAATCGATTCATCAAAGCCTTTATTTTTGTCTAATGCTCCAATTTCAGGAAGGATTTCAGGATCTTTTTCGTAAATTTTGAGCGTGATGGGATGCAATTTTTCTTTTTCATTTGTCGAGGTTTTCTCGAATTTATCAATGCTGATGCTCTCATTAACGCCAGGGGTAAGTTTTTGACCGCTTCGTAAAGCTACGACACTTCAATAGCTCCTGGGGTTTGCATCTGTTTTACCAGGTAAGATTCCGTCCTCTCTTCTGATGGACTTAGCGTTGCTCACCAGTTGGTTGTCAATTCTCTTAATATGTTCGCTGAGAGTGTCAAATTTTTCGTCATCTCTGAGTATATCAGGTTTAATTTTTCATTGAGGTCGGCAGCTATTCGTGGAAGTTCGGAAAACGCCATTTACAACTCTCATCACCGAGACTCGAGTTTTGGATCCCAAAAAAATCTAGGTGATGCCTTATGATGGTACAACCGACCCCAAGGCACATTTCCTATTCTACGGTTTACAGTGAAGACTTGGTTAATTTTTGACTTTGAACTTCTTCCGTCTCTATTCACAATGGTACCGTAGTTGTTCGTGAAGTTGCTAGCGCTTTTCCTAAATAATTGGTCTTTCAGGTTCATCATATCAGAGAACTTAAATTGTTTTTCGAAGTTGGAAGGGGTAGCATTGTCCTCACCGTAGTGTTGTGATAAGGTATCTTTGTGCCGGAGAGTCGCAACTGATTCCAGAGTTTTCTAACTCGGATCGAGTGGTTCTCCTCTGCGAACAATGGTGGTTCCTCCCTTTCAGTGTCTCTTTTTTTGAAAGGTCTACCTAAGGCTATATTTTCTATCAATCTTTTAGAGCTTGCAAGGCTTCGGGTTTCGAAGTTCCCCTTGCTGGCTGTATCAAGGATGGTTTGATAGTCTAGGTTTAGTCCTCTATAGAAAGTGTTGATGAGTTGGGGTTCTAAGAATCCATGGTGTGGATACGGGAGTTGGTAGCTTTGGAACCTTGTCCAGATATTTTTAAAGGATTTGCGGCTACCTTGAACAAAAGTGGATATTTCCTTTCTTGCTTCCCAGTATCTCTCCTCGTCAAAGAACTGGTTGTTGAAGGCGCTTCTAATATCTGCCCAACAAGTTAGGGATCCTGGTGGTAGCTGATTTAGCTACCTCCTGGCGTAACCTTCTAGGGAGAAAGGAAAAAGTTTGCACCGATTGAAATCGTCATTCACCATGTCTTCTAGCATCTCGATGTGATCGTTCGGGTGTTCAGTGGGAAAACCATCGAACTGATTTTTTCACGCCATAGTTAGGAAATTGATATCAAGATCAAAACTACCAGCATTGTTATCGGATAATCGAATCGCAGACCTGTTGGAATAGGTTCTACTGGGATTTAGGTATTCGAGCATTGGCAATTCGTGTTTCACCTCATTCTTTGGAGATTTAGTGATTTGATTGGAGATTTCATCTCCCTTATAATTAATTAGTGGTTTGCTTCGTTGCTTTTATTGTTCATTGGTTCTATCAAGTCTATTTTCTTATTATCCGAATCAGTAAAGGCGTACTTACCTGCTTTCGGCTTATCGGTATCGATCGATGGCAATGGAAGGGTGTCGCCCGACAGCAGTGGACTAACGTCGATCGATTCCAGATGAGCTCTGTCGATCGATGGTTGTTGTCCAGCATCCATATTCTCTCCATTAAGTTCATGGGTCATAAGGTTTAGGGAAAGAATAATTTAGAAAACAGTAAATTAAAAATCTAGACAATATTGTAAACGAAATCTAATGGCAAAAAGAAAGAGTCCCCAGCAACGGCGCCCAATTTGATGTGGGGGTTTATTTCATTATCAAATTAACCTAATATTCCCACTTTAGTCTCTCCAATAAGAGGCTTAGTGTAGTACTTAGGGATCGAATCAACAAAGACTCTAAGATTGCACAATAGACTTATTTTTTTTCAAACTAAAGCTAGATAAATTATGACGATAACAATAAAAGCGACTTTAAGTTTGATTTGGTTTATAAGGATTTAAATTTAGAGATTAGACTTAGGGGGAATTCTTAAGTAGGTTTAGATAATGCAAACTAATAGATTGCTAGGTTTTTGTTAAGCATTGTTCAGAATTCAAACCTAAGGTTTTAGAAGATCACTCCCGCGCATCTCGGCTGAGCGTCGATCGATGGCACTAATACGTCATCGATCGATGCTCATTCTAAACAGTACTGGTTTTGCGGTTTAACAATTTTCTAAACTCCTAGTTGAACTCTCATTTGTTACTAGTTATTTAGATTGTTTAAAATAGATTCTAGGTCATAACCATGCTCTCGCTTCGCTAGAGAAGCCTAATTTCTAAGATTGAGGTGATCAAATTTAACTTAGGATTAAGAGCAACTTAAACAAAGAACCAAGAGGATTACCCTAACAACTTCTATAAAATCAGCAATACATTACTACCATTGAAGAAACCTAAATCAAATATAGAACTACTCAGACATAGCAATAATGAACATGAAAAAATTCTGAATAAATTGCATAGAAAAATGATAAAAAAGATAAGGAGTTTAAGATCTTCTCTGTTATGATGATTAGATCTCTCTCTCCAATCAATGTATTCCAACTCTAAAACTCCGGAGTAACTTTGTGGCTGCTTAGTTTCTTAATAATACATCTTACGGTTTAACAAAGATATAAAACCCTAATAAATAGTCTTAATTTGGGCCATGGACTTGTCTTGCAATTAATGAAACTTCTGGGTAAAATTTGTAATTTCTCAATCTTTCTACCGACTTCACCGTCGGTCGACGCAGAGTGTGTGACATCGATCGATGGTCCATTCATAAATCTGGATCCGATTCTGAGTTTTTGCTGGGCAATCCTAATTGCTCCAAAATAGTCCAAAATCTCTGATTGCTCCCAATAAGTACATGGACCTGTAAATACTCTAAAACAATACCAAATGGATATAAAAGAATTTAAATATACTATATATATCATAAGTAAAATAGTTAAAAGCCATAGTATATCATCCCTCACAGATAATTCTGATCCTCACAGATAATTTCGATCGATGGTCCATTCATAAATCTGGATCCGAATCTGAGTTTTTGCTGGGCAATCCTAATTGCTCCAAAATAGTCCAAAATCTCTGATTGCTCCCAATAAGTACATGGACCTGTAAATACTCTAAAACAATACCAAATGGATATAAAAAAATTTAAATATACTATATATATCATAAGTAAAATAGTTAAAAGCCATAGTATATCATCCCTCACAGATAATTCTGATCCTCAAGAAAAATAGAGAATCTCTTTTCCCCATTAACATTTGTTTCCCATAGTTTGACGCTAGATGGAGGGGGGGGGGATTATTCTTACTCACACAGCCGTAAAACACTTGATTGAAACATGTGTGGAAATATGAAAAACTAACTTGCAACTCGCGTTGACACTGTCAACAACGTCGAAACTATGGTAACACAAATCTAGTACCGACGGGTCATATGGCCAACGCTAACAAAAATGCCACAGAGCTCGACGTAATCGAAAACCTAGTCACGATTTTTTTTGCTACAAAAGGAGCACCTAATCAAACTCGCGATTTCTATGTCTAAACAGAAAACGCAACGATAAAATCTATAAAACCCCGTAAGATTCATCTAATTACCTACTTGGAGAAATCTGGAAGCATAAGGGGTTCAACCAAAAAACGTTTTCCAAAAACATTTGGAAAAATAGAACTTTCTCTCCCCAAAAATCGTGGAGAAGCCCTAGGTTACTCGCGGAAAAGAAGCAAAGAAAATTGGGTTGCCAATCCCTCACTATTGTACTTCTATTTAATAAATTTTGAGAAACGAAGTTGATTTATATAGAATCACTCAAAACCTAAAACGGCTGATAAAGGCTAAACAGAGAAAATTGGGAGATCGTATCCCTCACTACTAAAACGTCTTCGGTAACATCAGATTTTGGAAAAATTCAAGCGTCACTTCCAAGAAACATATTCAGCGAATATTTTATATTTGTCTACTAAGCTTAATTCGAAAAATTACTCAGAACTCTCTTTGATCAATCATACGGAAACGAGAAAATTTCCGATTAAGTTTGAGCGCGATAAATAAGCTCATCGCAGCTATAATTTCTGATATAAAACTTGGAAACTAAATTTGTGGAACCGCCGCAAAACGTGAGTTCTCCAAAACACAGCTATCATACAGATAAACTCAAAAACATTGCAAAATTACATTGTTAAAATTACGCTCGGCAACATCTTATGAAACAAATTTTGTATAATTAAACTCGAAAACATTCTACAAAACAGCTTTCATAAAATTAAGCTCGACAACATCTTACGAAACAACTTTCGTAAAATTAATATCGGCAACATTTTGCGAAATAGTTTTTGTAAAGTTAAACTTGACAACATTTTACGAGACACCTTTTGTAAAACTTTACATGACAGTATTTTACGATATAACCTTCGTAGAATTGACAACATTGTGAAATGATTTTTGCAAATAAAAACAATTCGACAACCTTTGGGAAGTCAAACAAGAGCATATGAAAAAATCAACGGAAAACTATGACAATAAGGGCTGGACAAGACCAGTTCACTCACAGTTAAATGATCTGTGCACCTCACCCGAATGACATCGACTCCATTGCTTCTTTTTCCTCATTGACCACTTCACTCTTCCCCGAGTCGTCATCTGCTTCTCCTCACTCTGTTTAAATGATTTCGTTGAGTTCCTTTGATAAAAAGACGCAATCCAGTTTTACGAAATTCTGCCACGTTGAGTCGAAAACATCTACTCATAAACATTTAATAGAATTTTCAACAATATACGAAGTGCACTTGGTCATTCTAGTAAAACCAGCAGTACAAATAAATGAGAACAGAAACTTAGACATTCTAACCTCTCCTTCGGCTCGATATTCTCGTCAGAGGTTCGTAAAAAATATTATCATACGAAAAGCAGAATCTAACTTTGTGAAGTTCTTTGACACTGAGTCGAAAGTGGATATTCCTAAATGCCAAATAAACTTTCGATTAGATATATAACTAACACTACGAAAATCGTAACTCAGATCAGAAGACACAAGGATAAGAAGAGAAAACTAGAGAAGAGGCTAAATCGAAACTCCGATAAGTGTAAGGTACGTCTGACTTTAAATTTTTTTATCGAACTTAGAATTTTTTGTAGGAAAGTACTAAGAAGTAAAAACGTCTTGGAAACCGCCGTAAACTTTAGGGAACTTAGAAATTAGGTGGATATGCTACATAACTAAGTCTTAGGCAAATTTTCAGATCTTGTTTTATTGTTTCTCACTTTTAAGGAAGAACTAGCAAACCGATCTAATCTCTCGCAAAACCGAGAAACAATCGCCACACACTCAAGCATTCTCAGATCACTTCCTATAGAAATAAATAACTAGAGAAATGAACCTCTTCTTAAAACCACATAGTTCCTAGGAATTTTCTTAAAACCAACGCATTCCAAGTCACTAATCTGAAAACAACGAAGATAACAATCTCAACTTCATTTTAAACCCACCAAGATTTTCGATCATCTAAATTATGGAAAGAAAAACATACTAAAACCTTGAAAACATCAGTTCAACCATTTTCTTTCGTAAAAAACGAATATGTTGGCCGATTCATTCCGCTCAAGAAACGAATATGTTGTGAGAATTCCTCTCAAAAACCAACAAAAATGTTTTGCGACAAGATCTTTGTGGGGTCAAAATCGGTTACGACAGAATCAATGTTGAAAGTTCCCGAAACCTTTGTTTTCTAAAAAAGAAAATAAAAAGTGCAGGAAACCAAAACTAAAAAACTTTGTATAAATTCAAAAAAGGATTATACGACAAGTTATCGGGAAAGACCCTCGAGCAACTAAACGATCAAAGCTTATATTTTCTGAAGGCAAAATTTCTCAGGTGATCTTAACAATTAATTTTGCTGTGACCAAATTTGACCCAAACAGTCTTCACTTGGCACCATTTGACCATCATCATGACTTATGATGCGTTTACACTCCCCCTTGACAATTCATGATCCCTTAGGTTTCCATCAGTCGGATCCAAGATCCTTGACTGATACTCTACCGGTCCACAGTGGTGGTTACTCACTAACCAATTACGCCTCCCTGCTATCTCAGTTTGATAACTACCTTACATGAGATGGATCCGTCCCAGGCTCATCATGTCTTCTCGTCTATCCACCCATGGACAAATCACCCTTAAACCAGTACTATCCTTTCATGAGTTAGATACATGGTTTTCTCATGATCGGCTCACACAGAACTCATGATCCGCCCTCAATACGTAGACGATGCAGTGTATCTGACTATCTCCTCATATGACTAGTCAAGCAACCATGATCCATACCATTTCTATTTGTCTCAGATCCTATAATCCAACCATGGATCTTTGCCTTTCTGGAAAATATATCATTATTTCCCATGACGGTTCCCATATTACTCGGACTTACAATCCGAGCAGCATACATAGATCAATCCATCTTGTACTCGTTGGTACATCGCCTTGTGATTTGATTCTACTCCGGTCGGCGAAAAATTTTCTTCCTTATCAATACCACTCCTGGAAGTCACTCCTAGTCTAGGAATGCATAGGGTAAGACACGATCACCACCATCACTTGCCCTTGATTCCATAAACTGGATCTCGTCTTTAAAACAAGTCTCGGCCTTGGACTGTGCAGCCCGGCATTCAATCTCCATTTATGGTTATTTTCGTGTGTTCTCAGGCTGTGGAGGAAGCCTGGGTGTGTCCCAACACCCACGATCTTCCTTCTTTTTGTAGGAACAGTGGGCAGCTTCACTTCTACAGGTTGCACCCCTTCGGCCTCAATTATGGCCATTGATTTAATCTATTTTCTAGATCGCACCCTTTCACCCATGGAAGTTATCAACCGCCTCCAACTGTTTCTGGAAATTTCAGACTTAAGCCCAATCAAATTACCCAAGCCCCTGATCTAATAGAAAAGGACCATGGGTCCATAACTGACCTTGGACCACCAACCAGCCCGACAACCAACCAGACCGGGCCCAGCTGCCCAAGACCTAAACACACAGTCCAGCTGAGTCGAGTTGATTCCCAGCTAGCCCATCTGAGTGAGCTAGTCCTTCCGACTGGTCGAGCTGACACACTCTTCTTGAGCTCCATACGAGCTTCACCTAGCTGGCCGGGCTTCCCTATTGCATCGCCCAGCTGCTATTCACTTCGTCCAGCTAGTGTGAGTTGGTCAGTGAGTGTCCATCTAGTGTTCTGTTGGTATTCAGATGTTGTGAGGTGGTCAGTGAATGTTCATCTAATAACTCGGCTTCTACAGCTCGTCCAGCTCCTTTCTCTTAGCCTAGTACATGTGGTTAAGTCTCTTGGTCCATTCACTACCTGATTTAATCACTCATGATTATTTCTGATCATTCTTTCATCATACCTTGTTCATAATCATCTCAGATGATCTGAATCAACACAGCCACGTTTTTATTGAAATGTCTAGGACTTATGTGAAGCTCCTAGATCACTTTACTCTTCTATCCAAACCTTGGGACGCTTGCCTTGAAGTTTCTCGACAAAATTTCTCTAGGTCCATCCCTCCGGTACTTTCCAGGATCGGGGATGCTACAAGTCTCCCTCACTTACAGGAATTAGTCCTCGAATTTGGTGGTGGTTATACCTTGTATCCTGACTAAGTGTTCCAACCGAAATTAGTCTCATCTTGGACATGGAATTCACTAGATTGGTTCTTCACAAACAAATCTCCTGCTTCCTTCCCCATTATATTTCTCACCGATCAGATCCTTGATCAGAAACATAACTTGTCTCCCCCACTTGGAAGGACACAAACTAATCCAAGGCAAGTGGTCACTTAACTTATTGAACCCGATCCAACTTCCCATGTTGCAGAATTTCCACCAAGTTCATATATCTTTCTATATTTTTCTCTCTTAGACTTCTTCCTTCTTTTATCAATCATTCTTCCCGACTTGATCACATATTCCAGACCTTAGTCTTATCCAGGCCCGGTCTAAGTATTCCACCTTGTCCATACTGAACATATTTGTTCATTCCATGATCCTAGTTCATCATGTCTAGATCATGCATCATATTCAAAACACTAGATCCATACCAGTCCCTAAGCCGCTTGCTGCACCACTCGAGTCTTGGTTGATCTATTTCGATCCCCCAGCTACTCGACTTAACTAGGCAAGTCTCAGTGAACTTATTCCAATCTTTAGGTTGCTCGTCCTACCGCGAGTCCAAACAGATTATTCTGATGTTTCAGCCTTTCATGGACTTATCGGTTTGTTATCCAAGTTTCATGAAATTGATCATCCTTAAACCTGACCTCAGCCCTGTCCAGCTTGGTTATATTGCGATCTTAGTCTCACCTGGACTAAATAGTCTTGCACTTGACTTTTTTCCATCACCGTACTTAGTCATAATGTGATATTGGTCCCTTTCCAGACAAGACCATGTTGCATCCCTGGTCCTATCCCGGACTTAACCATCTTACCACGACCATAGGCCTATATCCGACTTAGACATCATGTGGTCCTCGTCCCCTCCCAGACTTGATCATCCTTACCCCAACCCTAGGTAAACTCCGACTTGGTTGTACTGTGATCCTTGTCCATCTTTGGACTTGATCTTATTATCCTAACCCTGGTCCATTACCGGATGCAATTAACTTATCAAACCCTTGTCCTTTACTTGACTCGGTCTTTAACGATTCTGGTCCCTTCTGACCAAATCGTGTTTTATCTCGACTCAGATCCATTGCTGAACTCAGTTGTGTTGCGACCCTGTTATCATCCAACCAGGTCGTCTTCCACTTTATCTTAGTCAGTCCCGACCAGATACCTCTCGGACTCAAGCATGTAAGTCAACCCTAGCCCCTTCTCTGGACTTAATTTCCATACCAATCATGATCCCGTTCCTAAGTCACTTTCCGTACCCGAAAATCCCTATATGAAACATCATGATATCTATGGTAATGCCTAATCCTTGTCAAGTTCTGTTAGTGTTACTTAGACGCCAACGCCACTCGCACCAACCTTGGTTGAGTCTTACCAGATCTGTCTTGTTTTCCAGGCCGCTCAACCCAAGTGTAGCCTTCCTTAAATTAACAATAATTTCAAAAAAAAAAATTATTAACTATCTTCCCATGTACAATACCTCAGTTCTCGATCACACCATAAAGAACACCACATAACAATCTTCATGGAATTTCCAATCACTTATTATTTCCTATTGTAGAGGTACCTGAATGAGTAGGATTTTGGTTTTGATCACACATTTGGAAAATGTCCTATACCATTCCCCAAATTTTAACACTTCCTTGAATGTCCCATACCGTTCACAAAAGTGTTTAAATATATTCCGCAATCCCCGTCATAGTAGGATACCCGATATCATTCTCTTCCATTGACCAGGCAGAAGATACTGAGGTTTCTCTTTCTTTTCCCTTAGGTCGGATTCACATTGGAAATTTGACATGATGGTATTTTTAAGTTCTAACAAGGTATAAATATCCTAAACAAATAACTGTCAAATTAACCCTTAATTCTAACACACAGAATAATACTCTTGCCAAGAGAGATCAGGTGTAGTATTTAAGGATCGAATCCACAGAGAACAATGGCACACAATAGATTTCATATTTCTAAAGACTAAGCTAGGTAATTATATATATAGGTAACAAGTAATCCGTTCAAGGAAATATTCCTTATTAGAAGGTATAGATGCAATATGAAAATATGCTAATAATGTAAATATGGAAATATGATAATAATGTAAATATTAAAATATGCTAATAGATTAACTAGATGCAAATGTAAATATGCTAGATCTAGGGTTTCAGGCAAGTCGATTATAGAAGATAGAAGTTAAGGGTATTTAATCATGGAATTCGATATCTAATGTAAAAGACACCATCTCTCGCATGCGAGTCAAATCTATTGACTAAGTCCAATGTCTCAGCTCTCGGTTGTTGACACGGAATGACCATCGATCGATGGCAATGATCCTACGTTGATCGATGGTTTATTGAATAAAGCTTTATGACCTAATTCAATAAGTTCACTAGATTAACTAAATCAACTCTCGTTTGTTTCTAGAAACCTAGCTCAACAGAATAAATTCCAGTAGTAGACCATGCTCTCGCTTGCGCATAACTATCCTATTATCAGGGTTCTAGTTAGCTACTCTAGAACACAAGCAGTAACACAATTATATTAATAGATCTAATAATGACCCTAACGAATCTATTGTTTGGATAATCCATCAGTACCATTAATAAACACTAAATCTAGTTGATAACTACTAAGACATAATTAAAGTAAGAATAATAATTTGAATATAATGCATAGATAAAATATTGGGGTTCCAATACAAATCTCCCTAAGGAGATACAAATCTTCTCCCTAAATGAATCCTAAAACTATGGTGAGGTGATGCACACACACACTTTGCAACAAAATCTAGGCACCTAGCACCCCATCACCTTGCACTAAACACACTAAGCACCCAATACACTTTTTCTGGTGCAAATACACAAGGTATAAATATAAAACCCTAAAGTCTAGGTCAAAACTCGTCCAAGGGTAATCTTGTAATCTAGTTTCATGTCTCTAACTTGGGCTTAAAAATCGTATGTCTACGAAGTGGACATCGATCTATGGCAGATGTGCAACATCGATCGATCTTTTTCATGTAACATCGGTCGACGCCAATGTTGTGTCGTCGATCGATGGTAATCTTGTACTTCGACTCTCTCAATGATCAGTTACGGATTATTCTCCTCTAAATACTGCAAAATCTCCAAGTATCTCCATATATTTCGAAAATGTACCTGGACCTGTAAAAACCTCAAAACATAGCCTAGACACACATAACATACCCTAAATAGAGCCTATAATATGGTCTAAAACTGGTAATAAATAAGCTATATCAACTCCCAGACTTAACCTTTTGCTTGTCCTCAAGCAAACAAGCATGTGAAAGATGTTTTGAAAAGCGAAGACTCACATATTGTCTAAGTATAACTGTCACCTTACTTTACTGCAACCACATCCAATCAAGTCAATCACATAGAAACTTAATATATCATATCCTAGTATAGCAACCAAATCAATTCTACCAACAACTTAGTGAATACTAGTCTGACTCGCCCCTCTACAAATTTTATTTCTTTGCATAAAATAAAACTGCAGGCTTTACCTTGGGAGTATTGACGTGAGTGTGTTTTTATGCTTTAATAGGGTAATAATATCATAAACAAACAGCAGTCAAAGTAACCCTTGTTTCTAACACACAATACAATAATACTCTTGTCAAGAGAGATCGGGTGTAGTACTTAGGGATCGAATCCACAGAGAACAATGACAAACAATATATTTCTTATTTCTAAAGGCTAATCTAGGTAACTATATATATATTGGTTGCAAGTAATCAGGTCAAAGAAATATTCCTTATTAGAAGGTATAGATGAAATATGGAAATATGCTAGTAATGTAAATATGTAAATATGCTAGTAATATAAATATGGAAATATGCTAGTAATTTAAATATGGAAGTATGTTAGATCTAGGGTTTCAGGCAAGTGTATTATAGTAGATAGAAGTTAAAGGTATTTATTCATGGGACTCGAAATCTAATGTAAAAGACAACAGCTCTCGCATGCGCGCCTAATCTGTTGACCAAGTCCAATGTCTCAGCTCTCGCTTGTTGACACGGAATGAACATCGATCGATGGCAATGATCCTGCCCATATCAATGGTTTCTTCAGTCAAGCGTTATGACCTAGTTTGATAAGTTCACTAGACTGGCTAAATCAACTCTCGTTTGTTTCTAGCAACCTAGCTCAACATAATAGATTTCGGTAGTAGACCATGCTCTTGCTTGCGCCTAAATATCTTATTTATCAGGGTTCTAGTTAGCTACTCAAAAACACAAGAAATAAACACAATTCTATTAATAGATCTAATAATGACCTTAATAATTCTATTGTTTGGCTAATCCATCAGTACCATTGATAAACCATAAACCTAGTTGAGAATTACTCAGACATAATTAAAGTAAGAAGACTCTGAATAAAATGCATATATATAAAATATTGGGGTTTCAAAGAACACATAGAATACACTAGCACTCCTCACTCGCACACCTAGAATGGTGCAATACATAAAGTATAAATAAAACCCTAAATTCTATGTCAAAACTCGTCCAAGGGTAGTCTTGTAATCTTGTATCATGTCACTAACTTTGGCTTGAAAGTCGGTTGTCTGCGAACTAGACATCGATCGATGGCAGCTGTGCAACATCGATCGATCTTGGTCATGTAACATCGGCCGACGCCGATGTTGTTTCTTCGATCGATGGTAATCTCGTACTTCAATTCTCTTCAATGATCAGGTACAAATTAATCCTCTCCAAATTCTTCAAAAGCTCCAAGTATCTCCATATATCTCCAAAACGTACATGGACTTGTAAACACCTCAAAACATAGCCTAGACACACATAACAGACACTAAATAGAGCCTATAACATTGTCTAAATTTGGTAATATATAGGCTATATCAACTCCCCCAAACTTAACCTTTTGCTTGTCCTCAAGCAAACAAGCGTGAAATATGTGTTGAAAAGCAAAGACTCACATATTGTCTAAGTATAACTGTCACCTTCCTTTATTGCAAACACATCCTATCAAGCCAATCACAGAGAAACTTTAAATACCCTATCCTAGTATAGCAACCAAATCCATTTTACCAACAACTTAGTGAATACTAGTCTGACCCGTCCCTCTACTGATTTCATTTCTTTGCATAAAATAAAGTCCAGGCTTTACCTTGGGAGTATCGATCAAGGGACACATAGACTATTACATCTACAAGTATCTCAACACACAGATAGTCTTCTCTGATTCCTTTCCTCTCTCTCTTCTCAATTCTTCTCAGTCAATGTATCCCTTCTTTTGAGGGTATCATTTTATTTTTTTAATTGACTGAGATATTTGGATAGGCTTCCATGAATCAAGCCCTAATGGTTTCTACCACCAGATCCTGTTCAATTCTTTTTGACCTTTATCTCTTTCTAGGATCATATGAATCAAACTTTTATTGTTGTAGCCACCAAATCCTGTTCGATTCCTTTTTTAAACTGAAGGGAAGAAAGAGGGGAACCAGAAGCACACAGACTTTTACCTTCCAGACTTGCATAAGTAATCCGGTCCAATGTATACCAAATCCCAAAGCAAGAAAATAATTTCAGGATTAGTAATGGAAATCAGCTTCGGTTCCTCCAAACTTTCTAAGCAAGTGTGATATAGTGGCAGGATGATCCACTTTGGTATCTCTATTAATCTCTGAAAATCACCTTCTAAGAATGGTGCTTATAGCATGGTTAGTCAATAATAAATCTTGATCATAATCCTCTTCTTGACTCAATAAAACTTTTTGAAAAAACTTATATAGATATAAATAACACTCAAAAACAATCAATTATCATTAGCAACTCTCCCCGATACTTAAATTACATTGTCCCCAGTGTAATCCGTCCCGGATTGGTCCAAAAAATTAAATCATAAGTAATTAGCTTAAGTATAGAACTCTATACCTGTCTCTGTAAGAGAGCGTCGATCGATGGTCGGATAAGGGTGTCGATCGATGCTAGACCTGTAGGTTCCTATTTCTTATAAAATTCAAAATTAAATACAATATTAGTAATACCTCCCCCAGACTTAAACAACACTATCTTCAGTGTTATACAGTCTGAGATTGGGGGAAGAAATAAATCATAAGAACCAATTTTAACAAGGAAAAACTGATACACCTGCGCGCTGATGGTGACCGTCGATCGACACAATTAACTGCCTATCGATCGTTGCTATGGTTACTCCTTTGGTCGACAGTGATCAAGTGTCTGTCGATGCTCTATGCAGATTGTCTTCCTCGATTTTCTTTTTGAATATCTGAAATAAATAAATACGAAAATTAGTAATAAATGAAGAATAAAAACTAACTAAAACTTACTAAACGGTGGATTGCCTCCCACACAGCGCTTGGTTAGAGTCTTAAGCTCGATATTGTGAATGCTCTGACTAGAAAGGAGGTTGATCAACACTTGGAAAACAAGTGGCTATATCTTCGTTGCTCTTCTGAAACCATGTACCAATGAAGTTTATGATTGCCTCATCTCCTCTGATTTTCTCATTCTTTATGATCTCGTTAGTAACCTCTAGTGAATGCATTCTTCTTTGTAGATTTTCAATACTGCGCTGGAGAAATCGAAGTCTGGCAGCTGTAGTGTCTGACATTTCCTCTAGTTGCTGAGAAACATCTTCCTTCATCAGGCACTGAGAAAAAGCAATATCAGAGAACCTTTCTTCAAAGTAGCGTTCTGCTTCAAACTTCTCTCTGTTAAACTCAGTATCGATCGATGGCAATGTGTTGTCATCAATCGATGTCACTCTATCCGGTCTACTCGCGTGCTGTCTCTGAAAAGTATCCATCTCTTCCTTCATGTCATCCATGTGTGTAGTCAAATTAGTGAGGCATTTATCAATAGGATAGTAGACATCATCAAGCCTCATGTAAAAATCATCCAGTGACATCTCTTGAGTTTTGTAGATATCAAGCACAATATCATCAATCTCTGCTCTGCTATATGTCTCTTGATTCTGCTCCTCGTTGTCGATCGATGCTGGTACATGTGCGTTGATCGATGGTGGTTTCTGTTGTCCAATGAAATTTCCTGATTGTTCAGCCATTAGAAGGGCGTCTCCTACATCTTTCTTTGATAGAGTTAAAATTCTCCCATAAAAACCTCATGCACGTCGTTTCTTATCTCTGAAAATTCCAAACTCATATGGTCTAAGGTAACCAGTTTCTGTTTCTTCTGGTCCAAGTGAAGGGTCTAGTTTACGTTTGATGTCGTTTGATGGCAAAGATAGGCCGATTATTGATGCTTAATTGCCTACTATGGCGTTCATTACCCATCCAGGTTCATCCTTATCATAATTTGAGTCATACTCTTCATAAGCTGCACCGTATCCTTGGCATGCCCAATTGGTGTCGATCGATGGTTTATGGTTACCATAGATCGATGCTCGATAATCAGACCGGTCCCCAAAACGGTTTCCAGCTTCATTGGCCATTGCAAGTATATCTGCTACATCCTCCTTCGTGACGTTTAGAATTCTGTCATCCATAGCTCTTGCGTGACCATCTTGACCTCTCATAATATCGAACTCATCTGGTTGTATATAACCAGCTTCTTTGTCATGTTATTCTGGTGAATAATGTTCGGGTTCTGCTTCATGCTCAATATCGATCAATGACGTATTGTTGTCGTCGATCGATGTCGATTTCTCCGGTTCATTGGAAACATGAAAAATACAGCCTCTTCCATAGTAAGCCATCGGTACTCGATCAGCTCTTCTTCTCTGTAGTTTTCACTCTATTCGAGGTAGGCTGGGTTGTAATCGTAATCAACATGGTGGGTGTGGATCGTTTCTGGGGTATTGGTGTCGATCTATGTTGAAGGGTGGGAGTCGATCGACTGTTGATTCTTAGGACTGTCGATAGATGATATGGGTTGGGTTTCGATCGATGCTCCATCTACCAATTCCTTATTACACTCGTAATCGCAGAAACATGTGGCCCCAAGCTCTGCATCATTACACAGTTTGATCAGGGTAGACTTGTTCTTGTTTTTAACAGGTTCATAAAAGATATTTTTTTTAATTAGAGATAGATACAACCTATTTAACTGCATGTCGCATATGGCTCCCACGGTAGCCATGAAAGCTCTCCCAAGTAGTAACGAAGAGTTCCAATTTATCCTGATGTCGATTACATGAAAGTGTACTAGGACTAGGGCATCTTGAATTCACAGTGGGACATCTCTTCACATACTTCCTGAGTCTACTCTAGAGAAGTCCACAAAGATGAAAGAATCGTTCGAAGTCTCTATTATGAGGTTTAACGTCTCTGCTATAGCTCTGGGTATGATGTTCACTGATGATCCGGTGTCGCATAGGGCATTGAGAAATTCATGGTTTTTGATCTGACATGGCACCACAAACATCCCAGGATCATTTCTCTTCTTTAGAGTAATTATTTGCTCCCTCCTAGTATGATACTTGGCAGATTTATCGGCTATGATATGCCCTGATGAATCCCTCTTCTGCTCTAGAGTTGTAGTATTCGTGACCTTTGGTTTATCAAGTCGTTTTGTCACAGCGTACCATCGATCGATTGTGCGACCTATATGTCGAACAAAGCGTGAAGCTATCCCCGATTCTGTCGAGTTAATTGGAACTGTCGATCGATTCATAGTGGCTTGTGTCGATCAATGCTTATGTGGTCTGATCAACGAACTCGGATTTCGTTTCTTCTGCGGCTTCTCCTTCTTCACTTCTACCAAAAATCATCATCAGTCACAGCATTGACGTGATGCTTCTTCACAGTCTCTTCTTCTTCTTTGAACATAATTCCGTAATTCGTAAGGGTTTCACTCTTATGCGTCATTTGACTTTCCAACTTTTCCACGCGGATGCTGATATCTTCGATTTTTGTGTTTATGTGTAAGTACAGGAAATCTAACTTGTCATTGAAATCCACCAACATCTTATGTTGTTCTCCCAATACCTTGTCGAACATAAATTCGATCCATGGCCTCCTGGTTGGTTTCGGAATTTATGCACTTTTGGTAGCTTGGGTATTAGCTACTGCTTAAGTATCTGGGATTATAGACCCCTGATTGTCTATCCTTAGACATGCTGCATTACGCAGATGACCGTTGAGGTCATGCAAGTCTCCATTCTCATTCTGAACCACAATTATAGGTGCAACCATTTGAACTCGTATGCTGTCGTCAAATCGATGCGGCTGAGATGCTGTTGATCGATGATGTCGATCGATGCTAAGTGATCGATATTCGTGCTAGAGATCTGTTATCGATCGATGGTTGAGCTCTGATGCCGGTTGATGTTATCCGTAAAGATGTATATGTCGATGCTGAAGGTATGCCGTCGATCGATGCGTGCCGTCTTTCTTTGCGGATCGTGCGTTCGAGTTGCTGTGGGTCAGAGAACAGTAAGTCTTGTCCTTTGTTGCTCCTGGTACTCTTTTGCATGCACCTGAAAAACAAAGAAAAATAAATATCAGTAACCGTGAAAATAACAACCTAGACTAAGTCCTAGAAAATAAATCTAATGGCAATCAATGTTCCCCGGCAACGGCGCCAAATTTGACATGAGTGTGTTTTTATGTTTTAATAGGGTAATAATATCATAAACAAACAATAGTAAAATTAACCCTTGTTACTAACACACAATACAATAATACTCTTGTCAAGAGAGATCGGGTATAGTACTTATGGATCGAGTTCACAGAGAACAATGACACACAATAGATTTCTAATTTCTAAAGGCAAAGCTAGGTAACTATATATATTGGTTGAGAGTAATCAGGTCAAACAAATTTTCCTTATTAGAAGGTATAGATGCAATATGGAAATATGTTAGTAATGTAAATATGGGAATATTCTAGTAATGTAAATATGGAAATATACTAGTAATGTAAATATGGAAATATGCTACATCTAGTGTTTCAAGCAAGTGGATTATAGTCGATAGAAGTTAAAGATATTTAATCATGGGACTCGAAATCTAATGTAAAAGACACCAGCTCTCACATGCGCTCCTAATCTATTGACCAAGTCCAATGTCTCAGCTCTCGCTTGTTGACACGGAATGACCATCGATCAATGGCAATGATCCAGCTTCGATCGATCGTTTCTTGAGTCAAGCGCTATGACCTAGTTCGATAAGTTTACTAGATATTCTAAATCAACTCTCGTTTGTTTCTAGCAACCAAGCTCAACAGAGTAGATTTCGGTAGTAGACCATGCTCTCGCTTGCGCCTAACTATCCTATTATCAGGGTTCTAGTTAGCTACTCTATAACACAAGCAATAAACACAATTCTATTAATAGATCTATTAATGACATTAACAATTCTATTTTTTGACATAGAATGACCATCGATCGATGGCAATGATCCTGCGTCGAATGATGGTTTTTTGAGTCAGGCGTTATGACCGAGTTCGATTAGTTAACTAGATTAGCTAATCAACTCTCGTTTGTTTCTAGCAACCTAGCTCAACAGAGTAGATTCCAGTAGTAGACCATGCTCTCGCTTGCGCCTAACTATCCTAATATAAGGGTTCTAGTTAGCTACTTTATAACACAAGCCATAAACAAAATTTTATCAATAATCTAATAATGACCTTAAAAATTCTATTGTTTGCTAATCCATCAGTACCATTGATAAACCCTAAACCTAGTTGAGAATTACTCAGACATAATTAAAGTAAGAACAATCTGAATAAAATGCATAGATAAAATAATGGGGTTTCAAAGAAGACTTAGAATACACTAGCACTCCTCACTCGCACACCTACAATGGTGCAATACATAAAGTATAAATAAAAACCTAAAGTCTAGGTCAAAACTCGTCCAAGGGTAGTCTTGTAATCTAGTGTCATGTCTTTAACTTGGGCTTGAAAGTCGGCAGTCTGCGCACTGGACATCGATCGATGGCAGCTGTGCAACATCGATCGATCTTGGTCATGTAACATCGGTCGACGCCTATGTTGTGTCTTCGATCGATGGTAATCTCATACTTCAATTCTCTTCAATGATCATCTACGGATTAATCCTCTCCAAATGCTCCAAAATCTCTAAGTATCTCCATATATCTCCAAAACGTACCTGGACCTGTAAAGACCTCAAAACATAGTCTAGACACACATAATAGACCCTAAATAAAGCCTATAACATGGTATAAAACTGGTAATAAATAGGCTATGTAAGACCCAAACCTGGCCGACTAGGCCGCGGTCGAAGCCTCACGTCGCTCGGTCCATACACAGACCGAACCTCTAGATTTTTGCCCTTATTTATAATTTCGCCTAACAGCGAGGGCTATCTTTAGATCTTAGCTTACGACTACCTTAGTCGATTCCTAGCTGAGATCCTTTCAAATTATGCACAGCGGAATATTTTCTAGATATCATTGGTCTATGACCAATCTAATACTTGTCCGGTTTAATCGCCTCAGCCTTGGTTAGCTATATCAACTACCAACTAGCTCAAAGGTCGATCCTAAACCCAAACCAAGTCATACTGATCTGAGGTTCCATTCCCCTCAATCATTCTACCAGTATTCTAACCAGATACTAATATAACCCGTATGTGATAAACCATACCTTTGCCACAACCATGGAGCTTAGTAGCTCATCGGACCTCCAATGACCCGAACTACACTTACTTGTCTAATGAACCATTAGACTTATTGAGTGTCTTCTTAGTTCTTATCTTATTCTTACATAAGACAAATCCCTTTGGGTACTTAGTCATTCAACCAACCATCCTCAGAGACTAAGGTAACCCTTGAGAAGTCTTCAGTCAGTTAAGGATATGCATTTGGCCCTTATTGGCTCATACAACATCCAGCCTCGTTTCACCGTATAGGCAATAGTACCAAGTCCCTTCCTGGACTGAGAATGCCAATCATATCCTAAGTCAATCATCCAACCATCCTCACATGACATAGAACTGATGAGTCTTCATCTTGCCTGATCGGCATTGGCCCATATCCGAGACAACCGATCTAACGTGTTCATAGCAAACGATGTATTCATTAATCATGTTAGATCCGACACCTTGATCCATCCCTATTGGCTCAGGTCGTCCCTTCTCAACCATGATCAGATCATATACATCCTTCCTTGAACAATCACACCTACTCGGTCACGATCCATTCGTACCTCCTCGGTCCCGAATCATTCGTACCCTTTCAGACCCGAACCTTTCATACCCTTTCGGTCCCGACCCGTTCGTACCCTTTCGGTCCCGACCCATTCGTACCCTTTCGGTCCCGACCCATTCGTACCCTTCGGTCCCGACCCGTTCGTACCCTTTCGGTCCCGACCCGTTCGTACCCTTTCGGTCCCGACCCGTTCGTACCCTTTTGGTCCCGACCCGTTTGCATCCCTTGGATCACAATACGTTCATACCTCTTGGATCACGACACGTTCGTACCTCTTGGATCACGACACGTTCGTACCTTTTGGATCACGACACATTCGTACCTTTTGGATCACGACACATTCGTACCTTTTGGATCACGACACGTTCGTGCCTTTTGGATCACGACACGTTCGTATGTCATGACTTAACAAGTCATGGACTGAACTATATGGACCAGACCGAACCTGAATCCATTGGTACCGTTTGGAACATGCACCCGTTGGTCGATGGCACCTTTTGGTCGATGGCACCTTTTCGTCCTCGTACCCTTTGATACTCGCAAACCTTGGCACCTCTTGCCTATTGGTTACTTGCACCCTTTGGTAACTCACAACCCTTGGTGACTCATGACCTTTGGCACTCGTACCCCTTTGGGACATTCAAAACGTTCAGACCAACCGCCCATGCTATGGCATGATCCGGACTGTCCACATAACCGACCCATTGGGACTTGATCCAATCAACTTGGACCGACTAAAGGCCATAACCCAATAGCCCCTACAAGCCCAATGAACCCACGGAATTCCCCTTTCCAGAACAAAGGAAAACCGAACCATGGCTAAGACCCATCGGACCACCCGACCGATCACCCATGAACCATGGTTTGTGGTTGGTTCCACGCGAAAATGACCTTGGCCATTACCAAGACATTTCTTTGACCAAACCAAACCAATCATCACGCAAATACAGAATAGGAGAAGAAGAACCAGTATTGAAAAGTAGAAGGAAGAGATCCATATGCAGTTGGACCAAAACCCAACCCATAACCACGATCTTACCGATCAATGACCCATGGCGATGGTTCTCCAATATCATCCATTACCTGGAACGTCCATGAAGATAATAACCACGCCTTTATCAAGTTTTATCATTCACTTCCAGGAATGATAAGATCCATTCATGGATCGTGCATCACTTCCCATGGACTTCCACAAAATAGTCTCTCCACGAACTTCCCCCTTTACGGCTATATCGTCCTTAGAAAGTGAAGTCCAGCCCTCTCTCTTCTTTCCTGGTGATTTACGTGTGTTACCAGACTAAGGAGAAAGGTTTGAGTGTTGAAAACCCATCAGAAGGTCGTTCTCAACTTCCCCCATGATTTCTCTCAAAATAGTCTCCATATCGCCTACACAAGCATATCGATATTGGATTATTGAATCCGACTCTCTCTCTCCTTTTCTCTCTGTATTTTCTTCTGTATGTGATGTCTCTTTTCGTGCCCAGGGTCCCCCTATTTATAGAGGACGAGGGGGTAAGTTTTTTCCCACGAACAGGCACGACTTGTAGGTGAAAGGGCATGACTTGGTCGATAGGTTGCACCCCTTGACCACAAGCATCCCTTCGCCCATAACTGACCCTTCTTGGGTCGATACCAAGCCCAAAAAGAGACACAGACCCACCAGGCTTAGACCATGGCCTTACCCAAGGGTCCACCGGGCCCTAACCACCATGGCCGGACCACCTCGGCCCACCACCG
>CAJHQQ010003391.1:0-44831 GCA_905132885.1 Moricandia moricandioides
TTTTTTGAATAAAATAGTGAGGTAGATATGTTTAAATAGTAGCTTACCTAGGGTTTTCTGTAACTCTAACGGGTCTTGTTGGGCCGGGTCTTTACAGTCAAAGAGCAACCAAAACATGTTTCTCACCTCGTTTCCTTAGCAAGAGGGGATTCACTTTTAGCTTTAACCATCTGGGAACATTTTTTTCTTTTTGTTTGAGTTTACGCAAGAAGTAATCCTATTCTTTTTAGCCATGGCTTCATACCTCTTTTCTTACATAGTGTTTTTGATCTTGATATTCATTGGATTATCCGTTCTACAGAAAACATAAAGAACACTTTTGTTTGTAGGACATAGATTTCACCGTATTCTTATCATTTTAGCACTTCATTCACCATAAAAGCTTTTTTTTGTTCGGTGATACATACCTACATGAGACCAACAATCTTTGTGTCTATAAAACCAAACACACACGATCAAGATACAAATTTTATAATCTCTTCATTTATGTAATAAAAAGATGTCCAACCTCACACAAAATCATATCTTCTTTAGGGGACCAACCTTCTCTCTTAAAAGCAGATTTTAAATATGTATACCTTCTGCAAAATCAGAACCCATGATTGGATAAACCAAAACCCAGAAACGATGATTTTGAACTTTTAACCACAGTTTCTTCTGAATTTGTTATTAGTGAACATGGATGCAATGATCTCCCAACTGATCAAACAAAACAACACCAGAATTAATCGACCCAAATTCAGAGACAAAAGAGACTAAACATAGGTCAATTTAATTCTAAAAACAGTCTTGACAGAGTCTAAAATACACAAGTTATAATATGGAGGGGAAATTGCAATTCAACCACTTTGATACCACTTTACCTTTAATAAATAACAATTTAAAAAAGTACTTTTAAATTATGATGAAAATAGACTAAATTATTTTTTCTAAATATTTATAAAACATTTAGAAACTCAACTTCACTCATTCAACATTAGACCCAAAACAATAATCACTAAAGTGTAAAACCAAATATTACAATTTTTTTATTGAAGGTATATTTGTAAATTGATATTTAACTTATGATATTTCTACCAATTTCTCTATTATGGAACTCTTTAGTTAACAGAATCACATAGAGACGTGATTAAAATAGCTAACTACTTGCACAAAAATCAAGTTCTTTAGTAAGAAACGCAGATATTAAATGGTCCTCACTCGACAATTGTTATTCTTTATTGGTGTCATACAATCTAAATAAACCTAAAATGAATTTCTTCAACAAAGCTATAAGAGAATCATCAATGTGATTAGAAACCACACATGCTTGCCAAAGAAACATAGAAAAGAACAAAAGAGAAAGAGATTAAAAAGAAGAAGAAGATATTAAATTGCTTATAGTATTCTCATCTGAGTCTCTACGCTTGGGCAATTCCATGAGCTGCCAGGAGAGAGAGGTCAGACTGTAACATCCCGAGTTGTGATATGTGGAAAGACTTAAGAGAATTGATTTGGCTACCTATGTCACCAAAGTTGACTTACCTTTTCCGTCACATATCCGTTTAGAACTCCAGGGTTAAGCGTGCTTATGCTGGAGTAGTGAAAGGATGGGTGACCTATCGGGAAGTGATTCGCGATACCGTGCGAGTGAGGCCAAAACACGGGGAAAGGTCGGATGGTGATTGCAGGGTCAGTAAACAATGATTTTGAGCCTTGGAAAATTAACGCACCGACTGTTGGAACGGGATGGGGCCCACGGGTCGAGAGAGCGGGCGTGGGTAGCCCATTAGCCGTGGGCGGTCGGGGCGTTACACAGACATTCTGAACTTCTCAGTGAACTCACCTTTTTTTTATCAAATAGCAGACTCTTCCCTCAAGAGTGAAATCAACTTTAATCACCATGGCAAGTTCTGTAAATAATACATAAGGTACTTAATCAGGACATAAAACTGTGTATAAGCCCAGGGGCATGGAATGGTAAATATTAAAAAAAATTAGGGTTAAGTACTAATTATACTTCTGTTTTAATACATTAGATGGTAAACAATATGAACGACTAAAGGGCGAAAGCCTCAAGGAACAAGAGGTCCACAAGACTTCTTCCGTACGTCTTAGTTTGACTATATCAATTTCAAATACAAAAACTCTAAATTTGCTAATGAGTCTATCTGTTAAACTCTAATATAAGTCCTAAACCTTCTATACATAACTAATCTTAGCCATCTCCAAATTTAGTTATTCAACACACACCAGACAAGACCAAAAGGCTCTCCATAAAACTCGGAATTGTCTTCGTCTATATAAATCTGACTCTGTTCTTCATTTGTTCCATCCTCGGGTCGACAACAATAAATCGAAGAGACAAACTTTAAACTCCACAGCCTAAACCCAACCAAACCAAACAAAAGTAAAACTAAATAATGGGTGGCTGTGCGAGTAGACCCAAGGAATCAGACATGAACAACGAAGAAGGCTCTGTTTCTAACAAGGCTATTTCTGAAACCGTTGTAGTACAGGAGAACAACACAGAAGAAAGCGGTGAGAAACAGAACCAGACAGAGACTGAAACAACTTCTGCCGAAGCTAAAGAGATATCTGAGGTCGAGCCGACGAAGGAAACATCTCCTACCGTGGAAGAGTCATCTTCTGCTGGTGAGGTTGCAGAACCTGAGAAGGTGGAAACCGTAGTGGCTGCAACAGAAAACGCTGAAGCAGCTGTGGAGGCGGTTGTTGTTTCTGCTCCGGAAAAGGTTGAGGCTGAGGTTAAAAAGGAAGAGAAAGAAGCTGTTGTCACTGTTTGATTGATTAAATGTTGTTGTATACCACCTTGATTTTATTTGCTACTAACTGATTTGATCGGCTTTGTTTGTTCTTTGTATCTCGAAATGATTATTCTTTGATTCAGTTAAATATAAATCAGTTTTTTTTTTCTTTTAAGAAGCAAAAGTTGTTTTTATTCCTAATTAAGTATCGGTGTATACTTCAAAAAATCTGCAACAAGGGTGGGGGGGAAGGGAAGGAAGAACGTTCGTTAAGAGTAGTTTGTTCTCGTTTATCACATTAGAATGTTTTGTGTTGATAAATCCAGTATATATCTACTTCTTGATACCCAAAAAAAAACTATTGAATTTTTACGAGTAGTTTGTTTTTAGTTCATCACATTAGATTTTTCTATTGTTGATGAGTCTAGTATACTTCTATTTCAAAAACTAGTGAAGACTTTTATGATGAACACTGTGGTAGGGAATTATCAATGAGTAATAGCCGATCTGACGGAGGAACATCTTGATGAACTGTATCATTGTTTCCTTCTTAGATTTTTATTCTTATCAGAAACAAAAAAATAGTCGGCAATTTCTGAAAATTTTGCAAGTATCTTATGGCTATGATCAAGTTTATACTGTTTAAACTGAGGTTGTCTGGCACTATTTTATATGGATGATCCATCGGTTTCTATTTTGTATGCGGTTGAACACATGATCGACAATGAAAGTATTTGAAGGACATCAATTTATTATGACAATTGTTTATGGAGATCCGATTGTTCAAAACCGATGAAATGTTTTGGAGGGTCTTACGCGGATGAGTATTAACAAGAGTCATGCTTGGTTTATGATTGGTGCTTTTAATGAAATTACCAAAATAATGACTTGATGTCCTCATCAGTTCCAGTGTTGCTGGTGCCCAAAAAGGATGGGAGTTGGAGGATGTGTGTCTAGCCCTGCTTGAACATGGAGAACTCTTTCATCCCTTTTTGAACCATGTTTGAAAATTGTGGGATGCTAGACTTTTCTTACAAAGGAAATTCATTTTCTTGGGTGGGAAAAAGACATTCGAGAAAAGTCAAGTGTAAACTAGCAAGAGCAATGGCGAATGAAGAGTGGCACTCCCGTTCTACCATACCATAGTTGATTTCTTGAAATTATGGGATTCAGATCATAGACAAAGTCCTAGCATCGATCAAATCCACCGTTCGAAGGACAAGGAAGAGTTTCACATTTGAAAAAGATGGATAAGAAAACCAGGGTTCAAGGAAGCGGCAATCTCAGGATGTGGACAGTTTGATGAAATTCATGTCTGGAATTTTCATCAAGAAGTTATTTAATGTAGGAATAAAAGTAGTACTTGGAAAAAGAATAATCCGACAAACTCCGCCGTACTAATTAAAGAATTGAAAAATAAGATAGATCTTGCCCAAGACGACCATAATTGTACCACAAAAGAGTTTAAGGATTTGAAAAACGACAACTGATATCAGTGTTTAAAGAAGAAAATACTTTTTGGGAACAAAAAAACAGAGATCAGTGGCATAGAGACAGGGACAGAAATCCAAAATTTCACCATGCCATTACAAAAAAAACGAAGAGCCCGAAATTGAATCATCAATATCAAAGACAAACATGGAAAGTTGATAAAGAGTGCAATCAAAGTGGAGAACATTTCTATTCAATAATTTCAAGACTTCTTTTCTACCTCTTCGCCGACAGAGCTGAATTCTTCCCTCCGATTCATTTCAAAAGGTGTCTCATGCCAGCAATAGTTTACTTGTAGAGGAACCGTCAAAACTGGAGATTAGAAGAGCCCTTTTTGATATTAACCCAAAAAAAGCACCCGGATCGGATGGCATGATTAGTAAATTGTATCAAAAATTCTGATTTGAGATGCGTCAAGACATTACTAGACTTGTGCAAGATTTCTGCGGCACATGAAATTTCTACCCACTATTGAAGCACACGAATATTTGCCTCATTCCAAAGAACAATAAACCTCTAGATATGACTGAGTTTAGACCTATTAGTCTTTGCAATGTTAGCCACAAGATTATCTTTAAGATACTATGTAAGAGAATTAAGAGGGTTATCCGGGACACAATCTGCCTTTGTGGCAAAACGACTGATTACCAATAACATTCTGCTAGCGCAATAAACTTTTCACGCCCTAGGGAAGATTTTATGGCTATTTAAACAGATATGAGCAAAGCTTACGATAGAGTGGAATAGATTTCATAACAACTTTAATCTCGAAGATGGGTTACGATGAGAGACTGGTTGACCTCATTATATGTTGTGTCATATTACACATATCAAGTTTTAGTCAATGGTGAACCAAGAGCGAGAATCTTACCAAGGAGAGGTTTGAGACAAGGACACCCTCTTTCTCCCTTTTTTTTCCATCATGTGTATGGAGGCGTTGATATCACTCTTAAACAGAGTAGAAGCAGAGAGGAAGATTGTAAGCCTCCGTGTTACTAGGGTGAGCCCAAGGATCTGACATCTTCTTTTTACATATGACAATATTTTTTTTCTTTAAGGCAGAATTAAGCAACTGTAGGGAGATCATGACATTTTATACATATATGGGAGATCATCATGACAAAGACTAAATGCGAAAAAAATTCTCAATGGTTTTTGGAAACTAAGCGGATGTTTCTCTGAAACAAGATATAAATATGTCCTAGGCTTTTCTTATAAAGGAGGCATGGGGATGAACCTAAGATTACCTAAGCAAATTTGTGGCTCGAAAATGAAAGTTTTCTCTTTTGTATAAGATCAAATCAATTGGGGAGCTAACACATGGTCATCAAGACTCATATCCAAAGGAGGAAAATAAGTTTAAGTTAAATTTGTGTCTAAAGCAGTTCCAACATTTGTAATGTCGTGTTTCTTGCGTACACAAGACCTTACTGACAAACTAAGAAGCACAATTTCTAAATTTTGATGGAGTTCAAAATAAACCAGCAGAAGTTTTCATTGGATAGCATGAGACAAGATCTGTACCCCTAAGGATATGGAGGGGACCAGTTTTTCGAGATATCCATGAGTTGAGTATAGCGATTCTTGTAAAACAATTGTGGAGACTAATTCAATATCCAAATTCTTTATTAGCACATGTTTTGAAAGGAAGGTACTACAATCATACCTCTCATTTTGAAGATTGACGAATAAAATCACCATCAAATGGATGAGATAGTATTATGGCAACAAAACCTCTACTCATATCGGGTTTACCGGGATACGAGGCTTTGGAGTGAGTCTTGGGTTCCAAAATCAGTTGCTCGACCACCTATACCTTATGACCACATTGTTCACAAATTTCCTCAACTTCTTATGAATCCTTTATTAGGAGTGATACCAAGGAATTGGATCTCCAGCTTTTATGGGAATTCTTTCATCCATATGATTCCTTTGACACTTGGGCTAAAACCATCTCCCTCTCTAGCTCTGGATGGATATGTTTGGAACCACACAAAATCAGGAGTGTATTCATTTAAATATGGTTATGACCTACTCTGATGGACCAAACTGATTCTTACACAAGAATGATTCTTGAACCAAGTATCACGAGCCTTTAGAGTCATGTGTGGAAGATAAAGGCCCCAAGTAAAATGAAACATTTATTGTGGAAGACTATCTCGGGCTGTGTGGCGACAGCAGAGATGCTCACTTATAGACACATGGAAACCGATAAGAGTGATGGCCCGTGGAGTTGATTATCCATCTTGTTTTTTAATACCCCTCAGTCTTGCAGGTTTTGGCCTTATCGGACTTTCTATCACTTCCAAATTACTTCTCAAGTACATCTATATACCAAAACATGAACTTTCTGTTTTGGAAGAGAAAAGAAGTTCCTCCACTGAGACCACAATTCGATACCTTCCCATGGATCTTTTGGTGCATTTGGAAGGTGAGGAACGATAAACTCTTTAATGGAAAAGTTGTATCTCTGATTGACACTGTTCAAATTGCGTTCCTTGAGGCGAAATGTAGGAGAAGTTCTAACGGAAAGGAAGAAGCGAACAGGGATCATGAGGACCCTCCTACTACATAGTTTGAGATAGTGCTCCCTTGAATACCTCAAATCCCTACCTGCCAAATTGATGCTTCATGGATCAATAACGACAATGTCAATGACCTAGTTTGAGGTCTTAAGGACCGAATGGGTTCTGAATCTTTTGGATTACGTGTGTGTGATAGGAGCCTCTCAGTCTTACATGTTGAGATGGAAAGTTTACTTTGGGCAGATTCATGTATGAGAGACATGAGGATAACTTCGATTCGGTTCGAGAAGGATTGCTCAGATCTATTGGACATGACTATGACCCTAATGGATTGGCTAGCATTCGCATAAGAAATTGAGTGGTTCCAGAGACTACATGAGGATTTTGAGAACCTAAAACAGATTCATAGTGGGAGAAGCAAGAACTAGAGTTATATTTTTTTTTCCATATAGATCATACATGGACAGATGGATCTGCTCTTGGAAGAATCGATTCACCTGCCCAACAATTGATCTAGTTTAAATGGGTAGATGATAAAAAAATCAGTTTTTTTTTCTATTGAACTTCATATATAAATCTGTTTTGCTTCATGAAAATTTATAATTAATATTTCTTTAGGCGATTTGCTATTTTCGTGTTTGAATAAGATATAAGTTTGTTTTCTCTATTGAAAGGCAGTTCGTACACATGAAACAAGAAAAAAAAGAAAAAAAAAGAAAAAAGAGAACAAACAATATTTTTGTAACAAAATCAAAAAGAGAAAGCACCTAATAACCAAAAAGAAAACCAAAATTCACAAACCAATCAAAATCTCATTCCCCCTCTTCTTTTCTCTTCTTATCTTTCTTGTTTGCTAGGCGATAACCTCACCAAGAAACAAAAAGTTCTAAACAAAGAAGTGAAAGAGAGATAAACTCAAAATTATAAGAAGAAACTCGATTGTATTGCAATGGGAAAGGGGATACATATTTATAGTGTTTTGAGTCACAAGACTTAATAAAAAATGCTGAAAATAATACATAAAAATCAGAACTTTGACTGAGAATGTTGAAAGTCAGTCAAAGTGTGTGGAAAACAAGGAAGAATGGTCGATTGACCCTTGGGCTACTTTTTTCCTGATTAATCGAACCTAGCTGTGTTGATCGGGTCTATCGGGTAAGGAGCAGGACGCACTATGGGCTGTCCGCGTGGGTGATCAATGAAATTTCACAAACGGAACTCAACTTTAGTCGACCCAAATCTTCAGAGAGCTTAAGTATCCTTACCTTAGAGAGTTTAGAATGATCGATCATCACAAAATCTTCAATCTGGCTGGAAAGGTCATGTTCATGCACATCGGGGCATGCAATACGCACTAAGCAGGCCTAAAGTGAAGTGTTGTGTCCTAAGTCTGGTTCCACTCGCTAATCTTGAGTTCTGGCTCGACTGTTTGTCTTAGATTGTCAAATGAGTCAGGAAAGAATGACTGAAGGTTGATCACTTTGGTCATTAGGTCGTGGTTCCAGACTTAGATCATTTCCGAATGCACGCGGGTCGATTATGTACACAGCTCGGTCATTGTACACGGCTTGATCAGTGTACATGGCTTGGTCAGTTTGTTTGGTCCGGTAGGATGGGTAAACCTCAGTTTGGTTGAGCTGGTTGACAAGATCGCCATCTTGGGCCGTGTCCATGATCCAAGCAGGTCAGTGCTCGAACTGGGGCGCATCATTACCACTTGATACGTCTTAGGATTGGACAGGATCACTCAAGCGGTTCTGAAATGGATATGATCTCGCAAAGGAGAAATAATGGATCGAGGGGTGACACAAGAGGGGCATAATCACTCTTGGTACTACCAAAGGTTCGACGTTGCTTGATGTGACGCACAAGTCCAACGATCGAAGGTTTGTTTGCTAGGTGATAACCTCATCAAGAAACAAAAATTTCTAAACAAAGAACTGAAGCAGAGATAAGCTCAAAATTATAAGAAGAAAATCGATTGTATTGCAATGAGAAAGGGGTACATATTTATAGTGTTTTAAGTCAAAAAACTTAATGAAAAATGCTGAAAATAATACATAAAAATCAGAACTTTGACTGAGAATGTTGAAAGTCAGTCAAAGTGTGTGGAAAACAAGGAAGACTGGTCAATTGATCCTTGGGCTACTTTTGTCTAGATTCATCGAACCTAGCTGTGTTGATCGGGTCTATCACGGTAAGGAGCAGGACGCACTGTGGGCTGTCCGCGTGGGTGATCGATGAAATTTCACGAAAGGAACTCAACTTTAGTCGACCCAAATCTTCAGAGAGCTTAAGTATCCTTTCCTTAGAGATTATAGAATGATCGATCATCATGAAATTTTCAATCTGGCTGGAAAGGTCATGTTCATGCACATCGGGGCATGCGATACGCACTAAGCAGGCCAAAAGTGAAGTGTTGTGTCCTAAGTCTGGTTCCACTCGTTGATCTTGAGTTATGGCTCGACTGTTTGTCTTAGATTGTCGAATGGGTCGGGAAAGAATGGTTGAAAGTTGATCACTTCGGTCATTAGGTCGTGGTTCCAAACTTAGATCATTTCTGGATGCATGCGGGTCGATTATGTACACGGCTTGGTCAGTGTACATGGCTTGGTCAGTGTACACGGCTTGGTCAGTGTACACGGCTTGGTCAGTCTGTCTTGTCCGGTCAGATGGGTGAACCTCAGTTTGGTTGAGCTGGTTGACAAGATCGCCATCTTGGGCCGTGTCCATGATCCAAGCAGGTCGGTGCTTAAACCGGGGTGCATCAGTAAGGATAGGAACCAAACCAATCTTTTTACCTTATTGGATATTGTTGTGGAGGACACTCGGATCTTGGACAGACCGGACACGAACCCGAGATCCGATGGGTACTCATAATTTCTAGTATGTATTAGACATACATGGATGTTTTAGTATATTACTGGTATTGTGTATTTTTAAAATTTTTAGTTTAGATTTTTCCAGTATGATTTTGGGTTGCAGATAAAATTTTAGATTTTCAAAATATAATTCGGATAATCGAATAAAAGCTCGAGTATTTTTCATGTTTCCGGGTTAGATTTTGAGTAAAAATTCAGATTATTGGGTATTTTTTTGAGCTGAACTAGACATGACCCAAACATAACCCGATCCGGAACTGAAAAGGTTCCGATAAATTCTAATTACCATATTGGGTCCAATTAGCTATGACCCAAACTGATCCGGATCCGAAATAAACCGAAGCGAACCGGACCGATAAATTTTAATTACTTTATTGGATCTAAACAGTTAAGAACCAAAGGACCGAACCTGATAAAACCCGATCCAAACCCGATCTGAGGACCCAAATGCCAAGAAATAACAGAAATGCAAAATTGTTATGTGTAAATCTCCCGGTACTGATGTTATTATAGTCATCCCCACGATACCAGGACCCAAACCGAACCCGACCCGGATCCAACTGAATCCGAACCGAAAAATTATAATTATCATATTAGGTCTAACTATTTAAGAACCAAACCGACCCGGACCTGACATATATCCGAACGAACCTGAATTGACAAATTCTAATTATCTTATTAGGTCTAAATATCTAAGACTCGCACGATCCGAACCCGATAAGACCCAACCCCAACCCAAACCCAAACCCAAATGCTCAGACCTAGTGGGGATAGAAGAAGAGAAAAAATTGACGTCAGAGTCCAATAGTTACAATGTGTCATCCAATTTTAATTGATGTCCCCCTAAATGTAGGGAAATATTTGGCTTAATGTTTAATCCTTACCCATGGAATTGCAATTCAGCATCAACTATCAGCGCGTAGAGTTCAAACCCTCTACTAGAAAGCGCATGGAGTCTTGTAAATGAGGGGAAAGAGAAGGGTAAAACCGTAAAAACGAGAAATAAAGCAAGACGTGACAACCTCTCATTGGATAATACACATCAATAAAACTCGATATTAATTAAATATATTTATATTCCTTAAACCAGTAAATAAATTGTTTATTGTTGTTTTCCCAATATTCTAATATATCGTGTACAAGTGTTTTCGTCAAGCTCTGAAACTCTTTGTATCTTCTTCTTCTTCTTCGTCGCTCTACACAACACCTTCACGCTATCGTTGACGTCTCAGATCATCCAATAACCTCCCTTCTCACAGGTAACCCTAGCTATCGAACTTTCCTCTCACTTGCTCGATCTGTTTGATCCTCTTATCGACTTTGTTCATCGTAATCATCGCTCTAGATAAGATCCTCTTGTTCTCTTCACGATTCGCGATCTCCATTTCACTAGACTTTAGATCTGTGTCCGTAGCCATGGATTTTCCGGAGAATCTGCCATCATCAGATATCGGAAGATTAGAGCAGATCGTCTCACACTTCTTCCCAAAGGCACTACACATCGTCCTCGACTCCAGAATCCCTTCCTTGCAATCCCGTGGCCGTTCCCGTGACCGTTCATCGGGTCTTAACGTCAAAAAGAGCGACAAATGGTTCAATCTCATAATGGGAGACCGTCCCGCAGCGTTAGAAAAGTTACATTCATGGCATAGGAACATCTTGGATTCAATGATCATTGACATCATCCTCATCCATCCCAGTGACGATGATCACGACTCTGTAAGATCTGCCGAGACTGTGATTGAGCGTTGGGTTGTTCAATACGAGAATCCATTGATTATGTCTCCTCAAAGCTCTGATCCTTCCACTCGTTACCAGAAGGTTTACAAGAAAGCTATCATTCTGTTGCGTTCTCTCTATGCGCAGACACGGCTTTTACCTGCATACCGTGTCTCTAGGCAGCTGAGTTCGTCTCTTGCCTCTTCTGGGTATGAAATGGTGTACAAGGTTTCGTCTTTCAGTGATGTGTTCTCTCCTCCTGTGACGGAGACCATGAAAGAGTTTCGCTTTGCGCCTGTTGAAGTGCCTCCTGGTCGTCTCTGCGCCTCTGTTACTTACCGTTCTGACTTATCTGACTTCAATCTCGGTGCTCACATCACATTGCCTCCGAGGATCATAACTGATTACGTGGGGAGTCCCGCGACGGATCCTATGAGGTTCTTCCCTTCTCCAGGCCAAAGTCTTGAAGGTACTTCTTTTCAAGGTAGAGCTGGGCGGCCTCCATTGACTAGCTCAGCTTCTGAACGTCCTCATAGCTGGACCAGTGGCTTTCACAGACCTCCAACACCAAACCAATCTTTCTCGCCTGGTTTCCATGATTTACACTGGTCACGTACTGATGGTTTTGGTGGTGACAGTCACCAGCTTTCACCTCCTTTTTCACCGTCAGGTTCTCCTTCTACTCCAAGATACTTTTCAGGGAGTAATAGTCCAAGGATTAATGTGAGGCCTGGGACTGCTCCAGTGACCATTCCTTCTTCAGCTGCATCCAATAGATACCTTTCATCTAACTTCTCTGAGCCAAGTAGGAATCCACTCCCTCCTTTTTCCCCAAGAAGCACGAGACGCTCCCCTTCATCGCAGGACTCTTTGCCTGGGATTGCTTTGTACAAGAGTTCGAGAAGCGGGGAGTCTCCTTCTGGATTAATGAACCACTACCCTGGCCAGAAGGTTATTATGCTTCTAAAATTGTTTTATGTGTCTTGCTTCATGCAAGTGCGAGATCACTTATGTTTGTATTGCCTCACCTGATGTGGTGTTTGATTTTGAATCAAATCTTTCAGCTGACAAAGGACAGCAAATACGATTCAGGCCGGTTCTCTGGACTGCTGTCTTCAAGTGGCTCACCAAGATTCGGGTTTTCTAGGAGCCCGAGTAGGTTATCTTCGGATTTGGATGATCCTGATTGTTCATGCCCTTTTGATTTCGATGATGTTGACGAGTCAGGACTTCAGTACAGGTATATTGGTTTTACCCCATTACTTACTTTATTCATTTGAAGGATGTTTTTGTCTATTAGTTTTCTGAAATCTTTGCACGCTCTCATCAAGAAAACAATAACATCTTTCACTGTTTTTGTGTAAGGCGTGAGAAGGTTTACAATTGTTGACGTCTTTAAACCTCACTGTCTATATCCTCAGTTTCACTTCTTATTGGGTTCTTTCGCTGCAGCCAAAGTCTTGACCGGAGGAAAACTTCAAGCTCTATATCACAGTCGCTACCTATAGGGAGGAAGTCACAGGACGCAGCGGTTGGAGTCCTGGTACAGATGCTGAAGACAGCACCGCCATTACGACAAGACTCAAGCACTTACATGGCGTCAATGTCTGGTGTTCAGAGAGAAGGTGGTTCAGTGTCAGGTACAGAATCTGAATTCTCTATGGCTCGAAGTACATCAGATGCACTAGAGGAACTGAGAAATTACAAGCAGCTCAAAGACTTGCTTCTCTCCAAATCCAAGAGTGTTGGTGGAGCAACTCGTGTCCACTGAGCCAAAACCAAAAGAACAATCAATAATCTGATAAATGTTTGTAAATATGGATTTTATGACAACTACTTTATCGCACGTGTTTTAGTTTCTGTAAAAGAACCCTTGAGAAAAAGAAGTGTGTACAATAACTTGTCTTTCAATATGTACATAAGTAGTAATAAAGTTTGAAATCTTTTCATTTCAGTATTCTTAAATCTATACAAGTCTTTGGTAAGTTGAGAAACATCGACCATTGTGAGCTGAAAAAAGTTTGATGTAATAACGCATAATTATTCTTGTTCACTTAAAAGATTATACATATGCTTAGCAGTCTTGGCTTGTAGTTATTCTGATTTGATCATCAACATATAAGAGTTTTGCAACACAAATTGGATGATAGAAGTCACATTTAGATAACAATACACTAAAGCACACAGAGACAACAAAATAAAGGGCCGAGTAGCATCAAACATCCATACGCAATATGCCTAAACATCTACCAATTCAGCCATTGCAGCTTTCACCAAAACCATCTTGATACAGAGAATCTGTATTACAAACTGATAATCCGAATGGATGTTCAGAAAACACCTAAACTGTAACTCATGTGCAAAAGGTTACAATTGATAGAAGAACCTTTCCCAACAATGAACCAATCCAAATCCAATATTCTTAGAAAGAACCCTAAGATGAAGAAGATGACCTAACAAACTGGTTACAATTTTTGATAATCCTAAAATGAGCGAGTGCTCTGTTTATATACTACTTTCTGTTGCTCTCTTCCTCAGATGACGTGTCATGGTGATGTGGCTCAAGTACTGTATTCCATGTATCACATCTCCTGCACAACTCTACTTAGAATTACTAGCCTACTTTGGAAGTGATATCTCCAGTCAAAAACGTCCTGCGAAACCCTGCTTTGATATCTTGATGCCCCGTCTTCTTATCGCATATCTCATCTGTTCAACATGGTTATTTTTAATTGACAAATCTCACTTAAAGCTAAGTAATTAGGCTACATTTGAATCATTGAAAGGTCTTTGTTTTTACCAGCAATATCCCGGTGTTCATGTATCTCGGTATCTCGCACCCAAGGCTTGTCGCTAGGGAATATGTTCATGTCTGCAAGATTTTCAGATTCCTCATCAATCACTAATGTGCCTTTGTGAAGGTCTTGGTTCTCCTTCATCACATGCATATTATTAAAGCCCACACATGTCATTCTATCCGCATGTAATCTATTGAAATTTTCATAAGACTAGTTTCGAGGATTTGCAAAAGTAATGTTAGAAGACATTACCCCAAATAATTGCCATATCATCATTTTTAACTAGTACAAAGTCGTTGCTACAAAAACTTTCAAGCTGGTCTGCTTCCAATAGTTTGTTCTCCGAAAACGCTTTGAGGTACGCCGTTCCATCTCAAACGTGGAGTTAGATGAATCTAACATTGATTTTGGTGCTTCCTTTCCACGCACTAGGTGTTATGTCCCCGATCCTAGATAGAATCCTTGGACTCGGCCATGGTGAGGGGAGATTCACTAAACAGGTCATAAGACCTTATGATAGTGTATCATGGCTGAGTAAGTGGGTTAAGGGCATCAGAAAGCTGAGACTTAACCAAAATAAGGTGCCGGTTCGGGAAAGGGAGATGGACGAGTGCCATGGCAGCTGGCAATGCGGTCATCCAGCTCGACCATCTAGGAGGAACAAGGAGCAACTCAATGTAGCACACAGAAGTAAAGGCAAGCTCGGGCAGCTGAAATGCTAGCTCACTCAGCCGGGGGGTGGCTCGCGACCAGCTAAGCTCAATTAGATGGGAGTGGTGCAGCTCGGGGAAGCTCACCGAGGTGAAGGTAAGCTCCAGTAGCTGGATTTCTAGCTCACCCAGCTGGGACAGCTAGTAACCAGCTCATCTCAGCTAGGTGGAGTGTTCGGGTCATGGGCGATGGGCTCGGGTCATGAGCGGTTATGGGTCCGGGCTTGGTGGTACATGGTACTGAGGGGTATGGGATGGTGGCAAATGGGTCAGGCACGTGGGTAAGCATGGTGGTCTTGGAATCGATCAGCCCACATGCAAACAGAACGGCGGGGTTGGTTATTAGGCGAAAGGATGGGAATAAACGGTTGGCACCCATTCGGCCAACCGCATACGCATGTTCGGCCAACCGCATACGCATGTTCGCCTAAGGAGACGTTTACCGAGTCCCACCCTATAAATATAGAGACTCTGGTATCGAAAATACTATCATTCGACAGAGGAAAAACTCTAGAGAAATTGAGAGAAGTAAATAGGGAAAGAAGAAGGCATGGACGATCAAGAAACCGATTGTGGTGGTATCTGTTCCGGTGTAGAGACTAATCGTGTGTAAGAGAAGCCATGTGAAGATGGTGAACAAGCAAAAGGAGAAGGATATGGAGAAGGGCGTGAGTACACTCGAGCAAACACCCAAGGTGAGTGGTGTGATCTGCACCATCCTCCCTTAGCCATGGTGGAATTTCCGTGGGCTTGGGACGGTTACATTCATCTCTTATCTTTGCTTGCTTGATTGCTTTCTTGTATTCATATGCGGTCAAGTGGGTTGTTTGTGGAATAGGAACCACGGCTTTTGGCCGGTCGTTGGAAATTCCCCAACCCTCTGTTGGATTTATTATGTGACCGGATTGCCGGTGATCATAACCGTTGGGTTATAGACTTGTAGAGGAGTTCTTCTGAGTTTGATTATATATATATGTAGATGGTGACTGATCTAGATAGGAATCTAGACATGGCCGAATGTTAAGATATTGGAATAGATAATTTCTAGGAAATAAATAAAGGAACCAAACCATGCATGTATAGGATGGATTGTCAGGTTATCGGTTATAGGTACTTATGGCATTGTTGTGGTTGTATGGTTTCAGGATATGACAAGGAACCTGGTAAGGCTAAGGAGCCGTGAACACCTTAGCTGTGATGGATGTGTGATGATAGGATAGAATGGAATTTCCGAACTTATGTTAGCCTAATGTGCAACTGAACCTATGTATGAATCTTATGTTTATATTTATACAATGAATTTTTTCTTTCTATCTATCCGGTTAAGTATCATAAATTAGATGAACCTCAAGTGGCATAGTAATGACTTAGAAATAATTGAATATACAAAAATCGAATAGCTTAGATGTATAGGCAAGATTGCGCACTGGTTGGATTGAGGAATTCTGGTTCGGGTCTTACACTAGGCAGACAGATACACTTTCCTTCAGAGTAACTGAGCTTCTGCATCAACTCACAACTCTCTCTGTCTCCTATGCATTCCTCACAGACCTAAAAGATATTGTTAAAAGTAACTCATGGACCTCAAAATGATTAGTCTGCATGCAACGAAACAGTATTCAACGCAAATACCTCTGGGGATGTTCTAAGAATAAGATAATGACTATCAATGTCCATATCTTTCTCAAGGTCAATAACGTCCTGAGATGAACTTCCGTTCCTATTATTACCCGTTTCAATGAAAGCAGAGACTCCCTTCTCCATGATCCCTCCCCACTCCTCACAGAAATATTTCCAATCATCCTCAAGGATGATTGTCAACTTGTCCGTCTAGAAAAGATGTGCAAGAATCAAAGTAAGCATTCCCCATCTCATCGCTAAAAACAGCCATTAACCTGATGATACACGACAAGTTATATTCATTCGCGAGAAAGCAGTGTGGGAAACAGATTTAGAGTTAAGCACTTATGTACATATAGCAACCAACTCACTGCCAAGCAATGGATCTTACCTTCTTGCACTTGATAGAGTATAAATGACTCGATTAAGAAGTTCTACTGAGGAACTGTTTTTTCAGTCATGTTAATATAGCTTCTCCACTGCACTAGCCACGGAGAAGGCAACAAGAAATATCGGATTTGTGGCGTTAATTCTATACCATTTCCCTTGGCTAACTTCTCGTGGTTTTGGCGCTGGTTGGCCTTTATATTAGTCACATTTTAGCTTCTCAAGTACCAGAATCTGGCGAATTCTCTTACAAAAGTCGAGATTAGGAACGGAGAAAAGTCCTCTTTATGGTACGATGAATGGTTGCCATTGGGAAGAATCATTAACATCACTGGTATGTGGGGTACTATTGATCTTGGGATCAACTTGAATGCCACTGTTGAATATGCTGTTCAGAAGTGTAGATCTCGACGTCACTGAACTTCGGTACTGATAGATATTGACAAGGAGATAATGCAACTATTTATGCGAGGTCTAACCTGCGAGGAGGATGTACGTCTATGGAAATGAGCTGGGGATGACTTCAAGCCAATCTTTAGCTCGTATCAGACTTGGAAATCAACTCGAGTGCAACATACAGAAGTGGATTGGTACAGAGGACTATGGTTCCGGGGCGTAACTTCAAAGTAATTTGTTCTGACCTGGATTGCAGTCCATAATCGACTGGCCACAGGGGATTGAATCAGCAAGTGGAGCCCCAACACAGATGCTAAGTGCATCTTATGCAATTCCCACATGGAAACAAGCGACTATATCTTCTTTAGCTGTCCTTATTCACATGGAATATGGATGGATCTAACAAAGAAATTACGTGGAAGCCGTTACACAACAGTCTGGAACTCTATTCTAGGCATTATGGTGGAGCAGGGACGGAATGGAGATCATATCTTTCTTCTGAGATATGTATTTCAAATGTCAATCCATACTATATGGAGAGAGAGGAATGGTAGAAGACATGGGGAAGGGTATCAAACTTTAGAAGCACTAGCGAAATTCATTGAAAAGAGAGTTAGGAACCGCATCTCTTCGCTACGAGTGGCTGGGAGTCGAAGGTTTGAAGCAATGATGCTACCATGTTAACTTCTAGAGGATAAACATGTTTTGTATCTCAGTTTCAGTCTAACATTAACTCAAAAACACAGAGGCACTAGTTGTACAAAGGTCTTTTTGAATAATTTAACATTCTTCAGAAAAAAAAATGTACGAAAATATATAAAAAGTAGCATCCCACCAACAGAAACAAAAACTAAAAATGCTTAACTGTTAAAACGTATGGGCCCAAATTAGATAGATCCTCAGCCCAAATCGAATCATGCAAGCATAAGGAGAAAATATGTTAGCTTAATGTATTTAGGATAATCTTTATCTTAATACCATAGAGATTAGGAACTCCATGAAGTCTATATATAAAGACTTGGTAGTCATTCAAACGAGAAAGAGGTTAAGATTTCACAAGGAATAAAAGATTCTAAGTTTACGATATTCAAAGTCATTCAAAGTTAAAGTACAAAATCAAAGGTTAAATCCTAACAAGTGGTATCAGAGCTTTCCAGGTTCTTTGATTGCTAACGGAGAGGGAAGGGGGGGGGTTTAACAAGGATGAAAACAACCAGTATTGATGTCGATAGATTCGACAGGACATGAGATTTCTCACTATGGAAAGTTCGGATGATGGCTCACTTTGGTGTCCTAGGGCTAAAAGACATCTTAACTGATGAGAAACTTCTAATGGATTCACCGATCACTAAGGAGGAAGGAGATACGGTCCTAAAGGACGCCGAAAAAGAGGCTAGAGAAGTCATCCCAACCAGTAATCCAGCTAAACTACAAAAAAAATCAGAAAAAGCAAAGGATCTTATTGTTGTGAACGTAGGAAACCAAGTTCTAAGGAAAATTAGTCACTGTGATACAGCTGCAGCAATGTGAACAGCTCTCCACACACTATACACGGAGACATCTTTGCCAAATCGTATTTACTTGCAACATAAATTTTATACGTTCAAGATGAACGATTCCAAGGGCATAGATGCAAACGTAGATGATTTCCTAAAGCTTGTAGTAGACTTAAATAACCTAAACGTAGAAGTTGCTGAAGAAGTTCAAGCTATATTGCTACTAAACTCAATGCCTCAACGATATGACTAACTCAAGGAAACTCTCAAGTATGGATGAGACACGCTCAAGATTAACGAGGTAACATGGGCTGAACGATCTAAGGAACGAGAATTATTGGAGAGTGGAAAATTTTCAAGGCCACATGATGAAAGCTTGTACGTTGAGGATAAAGGAAGGTCATCAAATCGTTTCAACAAAGGAGGAAACAAGCATTGAATAGAAAGGTCTAAAAGTGGGTACGGGAAATCCAAGTCTAGACCTAAGTATGACAAGAACAATAAAGGGTGCTCTATATATGGAAAAGAAGGACATTGGAAGAGAGAATGCCTAGACAAGAAATTATATAAAACAGCAAATATAGCGGAGGAACCAAAACAACCTCTAGTTCTAACCATAAGTACCAGAGATACCAAAGATGAATGGGTAATGGAGTCGGGATGTTATTTTCATAGGGAAAACGGCCAATTCATACATTAACAAGGGGTCGCGGTCCCGATCAGTACATACATTCATACCATGTGCTAAAATATACATCAACTCAAATTATATTCAAATTTTATACGTCAACCAACACTTTTCGGTAAATTCATACATTGACCATGTATCCGTTAGTCAAATATTAACGGAGTATTACGTGGATTTATAAGGTTAATACGTGGAAATTAAGATCAAAACGACGTCGTTTTATGGAAAAAAATATATTTTAATTTGGTTAAGAATAGGATTCGAACCCGGGTTGCCTACAATAACCTATCCCCACTCAACCACTCTGCCATGTATGATTCATCTGTTTAATACATCATATATACATAATTATGATTAATCTCTTCCGGGTTCCCAAAAAACTTCATTTGGTTTAGAGCGGGACTTGAACCCGAGTTACACACAAAAACCCATCCCCCGCTGGACCTCTCTGCCATGAATGATTCATCTGTCGAATACATCACATATAGATATATTGCATTTGGTAAGAATTGCTTAATTGTTTTGTAAAAAAAAATTGCTCAAGTGTTAAATTTTAAGAAATTTTAAATTTCAATTTGTTTGTATATTTTAACCCAAATAATTTATATTTGAATTTAGGTTTTCGCTGTTGCTCGGCTTGATTTTATCTTCACTAGACAAACCTCCATTTGATGCGAACACAACCAAAGGACATTAAGATTTTGAATTTAATTAGTTGTATGATACTTATTGATTAACTCTATAATTAATTAGGTGATAAAGTAGATTTGTATGCTGCTCACGTGGGTGTGCGTGAAATAATGATTTTAACCGGGTTCGAATCCTTCTCTAAACCAAATGAAAACAATTTTTTTGGGAAGCCGCAAGAGATGAATCATAAATATGTATATATGATGTATTAAACCAATGAATCATAGATGGCAGAGTGGTTGAGTAGGGGATGGCTTACTATGGGAAACCTGGGTTCGAATCCCCATCTAAACCAAATGCAAAATAATATTTTTTTTAATAAAACGACGCCGTTTTAGACTTAATTTCCACGTAATAATCTTAGAAAATCCACGTAATCATCCGTTAAGTCCACGTAAGATTCCGTTAATATTTGACTAACGTAAACACGGTTAATGTATGAATCTACCGAAAAGTGTTGGTTTACGTATGAAATTTGAATATAATTTGAGTTGGTGTATGTTTTAGCACAGGGTGTGAGTGTATGTACTGATCGGGACCGCGGCCCCTTGTTAATGTATGAATTGGCCGTTTTCCCTATTTTCATATCACACCAAACAAAGATGTATTATTTGACCTAGAATAAATCGAAGGAGGCAGAGTTCTGATGGCAAACAACACACATTGCGATGTCAAAGGAATTGGAAAGATAAAGATCACAAGATCTGATGGATCCGTGGTGGTTCTCACGGGTGTAAGGTACATGCCTAATATGAGTCGAAATTTGATATCCTACGGAATGTTCGAACGATCAGGATACCAATATGAAGGGAAGGATTTTATGATCCGGTTCTACAAGAACGGAAAAGAGATATTATCGGGAAAATTCAACGAAGGTTTGTATTACCTACAAGTAATTGTGTCAAAAGGTGAGGCAAGTGTATCAAAGGCAGAAGTAGACAAGACAGCTATTTGGCACTCACCATTATGCCATATGAGTTTGAAAAATTTGAATGTGCTGGTAGAAAAAGGATATGTACCAGAGAAAGAAGTTCATAACCTCGAGTTTTGCGAGACGTGCGTCCTAGGAAAATCTCATAAACAAAGCTTTCCCAATGCAAAGAATACCACTAAAGGAATTCTCGAGTACATTCACTCAGATCCATGGGGAGCTCCACCGACTCCAGAAAGTCTAGCCGGAAGTAAGTATTTTATAAGTTTTATAGATGACTACTCTCGAAAAGTCTGGATCTATTTTCTGAAAACAAAATACGAAGCCTTCAACAAATTCAAAGAATGGAAATAGGCAGTGGAAAATCAAACAAGGAAGAAAATTAAGTGCCTGAGAACGGATAATGGTCTCGAGTTCTGCAACCAACAATTTGATAAACTGTGCAAAGGCTTGGGAATAAAGAGACACAAGACGTGTCCTTATACTCCACAAAAAAGGGGTTTCAGAACGGATGAATCGTACAATCGTGGACAAAGTTTGGTGTATGCTCGTGGAAACAGGATTAGGACAGGAATTTTGGGCCGAAACAGCTTCAACTACCACCTACGTAATCAATAGGTCGCCAAACTCATCTATTGACTACGAAATTCCTGAGGAACGTTGGACTGGTACGAAGTGTGACTTAAGCAATACTAAGAGGTTCGGGAGCTCTGCAGATGTTCAAAAAGTACAAGGAAAGACAAATCCAAGGGCCATAAAAGGAGTGTTTATGGGATATCCGTTTGGAACTAAGGGGTATCGTGTGTGGATACCAGAAACTGGCAAATGTGACACTAGTAGGGACGTGGAATTCAATAAAGAAGAGCTTTATAAACACACGAAGGTTACTAAAAGTGAAACTATTGGTGTTAACGAAAAGGAAAAGGGGTCAAGGCGAGTAACGTTTAAAGAAAATTTGATAGGACCAACTCCATCAAAGGATGAAGACAAGGAGATATCAGTTCCAGGTGGAGCCTCTATCTTAAATAAAACATCCAGTGACTCAGAAGAAGATGTGCCGGGGAACGAAGAAGAGATTGTTTCAGAAACAGAAAAAATACTAATGATTACATGCTGGCAAGGGATCACGCTAGAAGGCAAATAAAACCACCGTCAAGATTCAAAGACTCAGACTTTGTAGCGTATGCATTGGCAGCAGCAAATGAGTTAGAAATAGAAGAACCTAAAAACTATATTGAAGCTATGACGAGAAAGAAACAAAGACTATGGGAAAATGGAGCTAATGAAGAGATGGATTCACTTTAAAGAAATAACACTTTTGGTTCTGATCGAGAAACCTGAAAATGCAAAAGTTATAGGATGCAAGTGGTTTTTCAAGCTCAAACCAGGGATATCAGGTGTTGAAGAACCCATGTATAAAGTGAGATTAGTGGCTCAAGGTTTTTCATAGAAAGAATGAATTGATTACAATGAAGTGTTCCCTCCGGTGGTGAAACATGTATCAATTCGCATGATGTTGTCAATCATGGTTAACAATGACTATGAGCTCGAGCAAATGGATGTAAAACTGCATTCCTACACGGAGAGTTGGAAGAAATAATTCTTATGAAACCACCAAAAGGTTTTATCAAGAAAGGGGATGAGAACAAAGTGTGTCTACTGAAAAAATCATTATATGGGCTAAAGTAATCTCCAAGGCAGTGGAATTACAAGTTTGATTGTTTCATGAAGACTCAACAGTTCATAATAAGCAAAGAAGATCCATGCGTATATATGAAGAATGTTAACACGGCACAAGCTATATTCTTACTCCTATATGTGGATGATATGCTCATAGCATCAGGACATCATCAAGAGATAAGTAAAATCAAAGAGAGTTTGAGTAAAGAATTCGAGATGAAAGATTTGGGAAAGGCCTCAAGAATATTAGGAATGGATATGATAAGAAATCGAACAAAGGGTATCCTAATATTATCACAGGAAGATTATTTACGAAAGGTGATAGAAACATTTGGAATGATATAAACTAAAGCTGTAAGTACACCAACTTCATCTCATTTTAAACTTAGAAGTCTCACGCTAGAGCAAAAGGAAGAGGAAGGGCAGTACATGGAAGATATACCCTATGCAAGCGCAAAAGGAAGTATCATGTACGCCATGGTTGGTTCTCGACCTGAGATATTTGCCCTAAAAAAAATTATAAAATAAAATATATAAATAACTTCTATAATATTATTCAAATTTAAATATTAAAAAAAATCCAAAACATTAATATTAAATATTAAATAAAACTAATACCTAAAAAATAAATTAAGTTAAATCAATAATCCAAAATCTCTATTTATCATAAGAGTTTTGAGACAATTCATCTTCAAAATCTTTGTATGTTCAAATCATAAAAATAAAATAAAACATTTATAAATTTAGGATCAACAAATTTTTTGATAAAGATGATAGGGTAACGTGGGTTTATATAGAAGAGTTACATAATTTCTATTTTTTAGAAAAAATAATTTCTATTTTTTAGAAAAAATAATTTCTATTTTCTTTCTTCTAAAAAATTATCGACAATTTTAGAAAATTTTAATTTCTATATTATTTATGTATGTTTTACATATTAATTTTTAAAAGATAAATATGATTAATATATAAATTATCTTTTAAGAAGTAAAGGTTTTACTTTTTAATTTTAAAAGATACATACGATTAATATAGAAATTGTCTTTTTACATAAGAAAAATAGAATTTATCCAAAAATAATATTTATATATAAGTATAAAAATGACTAAGCTCATGAGCTCGCTCATGTTCATTATAGCTCGTTCATAACTCATGATCTAATTTAAGATCGATCAATAAACTCATTTATTAAACGAGCCTAAAAATAGAGATCATGCTCTTGAAAAATTGAGGTGAGCTGAACCAGCTTATGAGTTATAGCTCATTTTGACACCCCTAATTAGGGATTTAGTGTTAGACCCGACCCGGATTTTCTTACCGTATCTGTGGGTCGCCTTCCTCGAACAAACATGATATATCCTACCAACATTGTCCTAGACGATGTTAATGGTGACTCAAGAGCAACAATACAAAACTGCCATTTGAATAATTTGAATCTCTGTGTGTTACAGTGTTGTACAACGAGTCGTCTTATAAACCTTATGATCAAAACAAACTCAAAACTACTTCCTAGCATTTTTGATCTCGACAAATTTTACTCAACTACTCCTATAGACTTGGGCCATAGAAACGACTCGGACTTCCTTATTTTTTTGTCTTCAATTCCTCCCCTAAACAGGAATCACTCCTACTTCCAGGTTACTCATTCTTCACACTCACACCCATGTAATCTCTAAGTGTTTCAAACACTTCAAGTTTCACAGATTTAGTCATTACGTCAGACAACTGATCGTGTGTGGGACAATACTCCAGCTCAATGATACCATCACTTACTAGTTCGCGAAGAAAGTGAAATTTTACTTGAATGTGTTTGCTTCTTCCATGAAATACAAGGTTCTTGGACAGCTTGATGGTTGAACTATTATCACAGAAGATAACTGTTTCTTCTTCTTGTTTGAACCCAATCTCTTCTAACACGTTCCTCAGCCATACTGCTTGACAAGCTCTTGTAGCAGCAGCTACATATTATGCTTCAGTTGTTGATAAGATGACATTGGTTGTTTCTTTGATGCCCATGATATAGCTCCTCCTGCATTCATAAAGACATAATCTGAAGTACTCTTCCTACCATCTTCATCTCCAACATAATCACTGTCAACAAACCCCATTAGTTCTTCTTTGCTGTCGAGTTGATATTTTATTCCATATCCCATTGTTCCTTGCACATATCTCAGTATTCTTTTAGCAGCCAGTAAGTGTTGTTCCTAGGTCTTTCCATGTACCTGCTCACGAGGTTGACCGAGTATATGATATCAGTTCGTGTAGCAGTTAGATACCCCAGACTCATTTAGCTTGGTCTTGAATATCCATTTCACACCAATGACCTTTGATCCCTTTGGGTAAATCATTGAGTTCCCACGTGTCGTTCTCCTCTATCGAGTTTATCTCAACCTCCATTTCTCTCTTCCATTTACTGTGTATGATGGCTTATTCAAAAATATCTTGATCACCTACTTCTGTAACCAGTGCCATCAATTTTTCTTCTCCTTCTAGGAACAGTTCTAGTTCTGTTTCTCTAAGAGCCTTCACCTGCTTCATGTGTTGGGTTGATATTCTCAGTCACGTGAAGAGGAGATGTGATTTCATCTCTTGTTTCCGCATCTTCTTCATCCGCTTCATTTTCCTCTTCTTCTCCATTGTTTCTTTCTTCTACATCTATCGGATTGGTTTGTACTTCTTCATCTCTTTCTTCAACAAATTGATTGTCTTCAACACTCTCTTCCCAGTTCCACTGCTTTCCCTCATCAAACCTCACATCTTTACTGATCAATAATCAATTTCTTTTCCGGATCATACAAGCGATATGCCTTTGATTCCTTGTTGACACCAAACATTACGCACTTGATGCTCTTCTCATCTAACTTTACCCGCCTTTCATATGGTATGTGTGCAAACGCCACACACCCAAAGGTGCGTAGATGATCAACTGATGGCTTCACCTTGCTCCACTTCTCAGCTGGTGTGAAATTTCCAAGGATCATGGTTGGGCTCCGATTCAGGATGTGCACAACATACTGTGCCGCTTCTGGCCAGAACCTGAGAGGCACTCTCATACCGAATAGCATGCACCTGACCATATTCATCAGACTTTTGTTCTTCCTCTTTGCTACCCCGTTCTGTTGTGGGGTGTATGTTATAGTGAGTTTTCTCTTGATACCATGCTCTGTGAAGTATTCCTGGAACGTCTTCGAGTTGTATTCACCTCCTATGTCTGATATGAGACAGACAAGCAGCTCCCCACTTTCTCATTCATCAGTAGTTCTAAAATCTTTGAATTCCCTGAAGGACTCCAATTTTTCAACCAAGAAAGATGTCCAACATTTAAGGCTATAATCATCTATAAAGTTGATTATATATCTCTTTCCACTTTCAGAAGTGGTGAGATTGGACCATAAATGTCGGTAAGAACAAGTTCCAGACATCTACTTGCCTTTCACTGGCTTTGTTTTGGTAAGTTAGACCAAATTTTCTTCCCCTTCATACATATCTCACACATGCTTCCCTTTGAAGTGAGTTTTGGGAGCCCCTTTACCATTTCCTTGTAAGCCATGATGGTCAAGTGATTATGGCTTAAATGACCAAACCTGCTGTGCCAAATCTCTTCAGTTCTTCAATTGTACTCAGCATGTTGATCGCTTATGTTTCTTCTCATGCTTCCTTGGTTTTCACCATAACAATGAACATTCTTTTCCTTGACATTCTTTTGCTTGTGCCACACTTCACATATATCATCATCGATTACAATCCTCAGACCTCTTTGTTGCAGCTGACCAACACTCATCAGGTTATTCTTCAGCCCTGGTACGTAGTACACAGAAGTAATCACCTGCGACATACCATTGATCTCCAACCTGAGATTTCCCTTTCCTTTTACTTGCATCTTACGGTCATCTCCGAGCTTGACATGTTGAAAGTTGTCGTCAAAATCTATGAACCACTCCTATATACCACACATGTGGTTCCTACATCCCGAGTCCAGGTACCAGACATGATCTTCTTCAGGTTTCAGCAGATCACTATGTGCCATCAGAAACAGATCTTCCTCCAACTCAACATAGTTCGCACTCCGTTCCTGATGCAGCGACATCCTTACTAGCACCAATGTAATCCTCTTTTTGGTGGGTTTTCCTTTTTTCTAAAATGATAAGGTTTTAGAACTTTTCCTTTTCTAGGTTAGATTGGTTTTCCTTTAGGATAAGGCTTTTGGAACTTTTCCTTTTAAAGTTTACATTATGTTTTCCTAGTTTTAGAAAGATTATGACTTTTATTTCACTATATAAAGAGCTGAATCTCTCATCATGTTGCACGTTTTTTTATTTAATAGAAAAGTCTTGCTTTAAACCTTGTTTCGATTTGATTAAATTCATCAAAGCAGAAAGTTTGTCTAAAGAAGCTATCGCAAAAAACTCTTGATCGATCTAAGAACAAGTCTCTGGAACCCTAATAGTTCTTTGATTGACCGTTCACCCATTCGTACGCTGCGCTAGGTTGGTATCAGAGCTTTGCTATGCTCCAATTCCAGCTAACCTCCTACAATGATTCACAAAACTCGTTCTCAACAAACAGTTAATGAAGATATCCCAGCTACTCAACAATCCATCAACAATCTCCAACAACAAATTGCAGACCTCACCGCGGCCGTTGCTGCACTCACAACGCAATGCCCAAACCCATGACAATCGCCATCACCGAGCCGACCAGCTCACCAACTATGACGACTCCGTGGACGACCCCAATCCCTTTGCTCCACTACGCCACAACCGCATACGTCCCAACAACTCTGAATCAGACTCGAACGGATCTAGTTTCAAAATTGACTTCCCCGAGTTTCATGGTACTACCGTGGCTGAAGAACTCTTAGTTTGGTTTGTAACCATGGAAGAGGTCCTCGAATTCAAGAAAATCCTATCTGATCAATGTGTCCCCCCTATAGCAATCTGTTTTCGCGACCGAGCAGCAGCTTGGTGGTCACAAAGCAAGACTACTAGGGCACGCCTCGGAAAATCCAAGATCTCAACATGGGATAAATTGAAGCATGAGATGAAGAGAAACTTTGTGCCGTATAACTATGATCAATTAATGTTCCAAAAGATTCAGAACTTGAGGCAAAGAACACGATCTGTCGAAGATTATGCCACATATTTTTTTAAGATGATCAGTCAAGTGGAACTTCAGGATTTGGAACAGCAACTGGTCATGAGGTTCGTTGGAGGTCTACACCAACAAATTCAATTCACCTTGAACTTATTTCGACCTCAATCCATCTCCGAAGCTCATCAGAAAGCCCTAACCATTGAGGCTCAAACTCGTACTAGATCCCAAGCTTGGGGAACATATAGACAAACTCGCCCTAACACAACAGCTCCATCAACTACTACTACCGACACCACAAAGATAGAAACAGCCATTGTACCCATTGATCCACAAAAACAACCACGACCAGGAGGCCTTCGTTGTTTCTCTTGTGGTGAGGTTGGTCACCGTCAGTCGGCTAGTCCAAGTAGAGCTCTTCGTGGTCTACTTCTTGATGAACAGATTGTTGACACCGATGATCCTATCTACTACAAGGAAGATCAGTGCGATACAGAAGAACATTTTGCTGATTTTGGACCTCTATTGATGCTTCGGCGTTCATGCCTTGCTCCACATGGTACTCCAGCCAATCCACAACAAAATAATATTTTCCATTCCAAGTTTACTATCCACGAAAAAATTTGCAACTTCATCATCGATTCAGGAAGCTCTGAGAATGTAATTTCAGCTGATGCAGTTAAAAATCTTTCCTTACCGGAAGAAACTCATCCATCACCTTATAAGCTCGCATGGTTACAACAACACAATGATTTCCATATCACCAAACAAACAATGGTGTCTTTTTCTATTGGTGATGCTTATCATGATAAAACTTATTGTGATATAGTCCCAATGGATGTCTATCACCTACTCTTAGGACGACCTTGGGAGTCTGATCGACGTGTCATTCATGATGGGTTCCTTAACACTTACATATTTCGGTTTAACAATCAAAATTTTGGGTTAAAACCATCCCCACCCCCCGCTTTCACCTCGCCACCAGCACCAGCAACTCCACCGGTGACATCAACTGCACTTGTGCTTCTCCTTCAACTTACTCCATCAAAAAGCCTCATGCGAGATACAAGAATGGTCGTAGTCCTCCTGACCTCCCCAGCCTCACATACCACGCCATCCATTCAACCTCAACTTCAGGATATTCTCACAGAGTTCGCCGATGTCTTCCTGGATGATCTTCCTTCCAGATTACCTCCATTCCGTGATATAACACTGCATTGACCTAGTCCCCAATGCCTCTTTACCTAACCGGTCTCACTATCGTATGAGTCCGTCTGAACATGAAGAAATTTCTCGTCAGGTAGAAAAACTTTTGGAGAAGGGATTCATGCGTGAGAGCTTAAGTCCTTGTGTCATTCCAGCACTACTTATTCCTAAGAAAGATGGACCATGGCGGATGTGTGTAGATAGTCGAGCTATAAACAAAATAACAGTTTGGGATCGATTCCCCATCCCGCACCTTGATGACTTGCTCGACCAGATTGGCTCTGCGTCAATTTTCTCCAAATTAGACCTGAGAAGTGGTTATCATCAAATTCAAATCCATCCATGAGACGAATGGAAGACAACTTTTAAGACTCATGAAGGCCTGTTTGAATGGACGGTCATGCATTTCGGGTTGTCTAACGCCCCAAGCACATTCATACGTGTCATTAACCAAGCATTACAGCCTTTTATTGGAAATTTCGTGGTGTTTTACATCGATGACATTCTCATCTTTAGTTCCTCACTAACAAAACATAAGGAACACTTGCGTGACGTTCTCTATGTGCTTCGACACGATCAGTTCTTTGCCACACGAAATAATTGCACGTTTGGCGTCTCCGAAGTTCACTTTCTAGGGTATATCGTCTCGACAAAAGGTTTATCCGTAGATCCAAGCAAGGTTGACGCCATCCGATCATGGCCTACTCCGACAACAATCACAGAAACTCACAGCTTTCATGGTCTTGCCTCATTCTATCGTCGGTTTGTTTCTCAATTCAGTAGTCTTATGTCTCCTATCACTGATTTTATTCGAGACGGCAAATTCTCATGGACTCAAGCAGCTGATCAAGCGTTTCACATAAGAAAACCTCTGCTCCACGCCCATATTGGCTCTTCCTAACTTCAGCGAGGTCTTTGCATTGCATACAGATGCTTCTAAAACTGGTATAGGCAGGGTTTTAAGCCAAAACTATCGCCCTATTGCGTTTTTTTAGTGAGAAGTTATCCAACTCTCGTCTTCGTTACAGCACGTACGACGTCGAGTTTTATGCCATTGTCAAAGTAATAAAGCATTGGCGTCATTACCTCTTTCACCGGGAATTTGTTCTCTACACTGACCATGATGCCTTAAAGCACCTCAGTACACAGGACAAAGTTTCACCGCAACACGCCTCTTGGATAGCTTACCTTCAGCAATTTACATATGCTATTAAGCATACTTCGGTATCATCTAACCGAGTTGCAGATGCACTTAGCCCGTCCCCATTCCTTACTCGCCACAATGCATGCCACCGTCCCTGGTTTCAGCTCGTTTGTTGACCTCTACGCATGCGACCCCTTCTTTGGGAAGATTTTTGCTGAAACAACCGTAGGACTTCCTTCCCCGTATACGCTTTGTGACGGTTTTCTGTTCCGCAAGAATAGGCTTTGTATGCCGGATTGTAGTCTACGCCTCAATCTGATTTTGGAATTACATGAAGAAGGACATGTTGTCCGTGATCGAACACTACACTTGCTTTCTACATCTTACTTCTGGCCCTCTTTATGCCGTGATGTGGACGTTTTGTCGAACGGTGTGTTACGTGTCAACAAGCCACGGGCCATACTACTAATGCAGGTTTGTATATGCCTTTACCCATTCCGACTCAGCCATGGACAGACATCAGTATGGATTTTGTGGTTGGTCTTCCGCGAACTCAATGGGGATTTGACTCTATCTTCGTGGTCGTGGATCGTTTCTCTAAAATGGTCTATTTTATTCCCTACAAGAAAACAACAGATGCTCTCCAAGTTTCCATACTTTTATTTCGTGAAATATACTGTTTACATGGTATACCATCATCCATCGCATCTGATCATGATTCACGTTTTCTCAGTAACTTTTGGCGTTCTCTTTGGAAATTACTAGACACAAGCTTGGATACGAGTTCGGCCTATCACCCTCAAACCAATGGCCAAACTGAGGTTGTTAATCGGTCCCTTGGTAATCTCTTACGTTTTTTGGCGGGCGATGCTGTCAAGACATGGGATTCATGTTTACCACAAGCAGAGTTTGCTCATAATTTGTATGTCAATCGGAGTTCTGGTTTTAGCCCTTTGCAGGTCGTATATGGCATATTACCTTGTGTCCCGATCGACCTTTCTTGCTTCCCGGATCGTACTCGTCTTCATGGGGATGCGTCTGACTTTGTCGATGCCGTCCTTGATACGCATGTCAAGATAACACAATAGTTGGAAGCATCAGCAGCCAAGTACAAATCTGCAGCTGATTCCCATCGTAGACGTGTGGTCTTTGACGTCGGAGACTTAGTGTGGGTACACTTGACTGGTGATCGAATGCATGCACACGCCTATAACAAGCTAAAATAAAGAAGATAGGTCCTATCACAGTTCCAACCAAGATCAACGACAATGTTTATCGCCTCAACCTTCCATCCGACATAACCACTTCTTATGTCTTCAACGTGCGTTATCTTACCAAGTTTGCTCCTCTGGACGTACCATCTGATTTGTGGTCGAATCCTACTCACCCTGGGGGGCCTGATGCAAAGGCATCATTACTAGCACCAATGTAATCCTCTTTATGATGGGTTTTCCTTTTTTTTTCTAAAAGGATAAGGTTTTAGAATTTTTCCTTTTCTAGGTTTGATTGGTTTTCCATAAGGCTTTTGAATCTTTTCCTTTTTAGGTTTACATTATGTTTTCCTAGTTTTAGATAGATTATGACTTTTATTTCACTATATAAAGACCTGAAGCTCTCATCATGTAGCACGTTTTTTTTATTTAATAGAAAAACCTTTGCTTTAAACCTTGTTTCGATTTGATTAAATTCATCAAAGCAGGAAATTGATCTCAAGAATCTATCGCAAGAAACTCTTGATCAATCCAAGAACAGGTCTCTGGAACCCTAATAGTTCGTTGACCGACCGTTCACCCATTCGTACGCTGCGCCAGTTCCCATGTAGGACACACATTCTTAAAATGTCCCATTTTGTGGAATTTGTAGCACTCAATGTTCTCTTTGTTGAAGTTAGTGTTGCCTCTTCCTCGTCCTCCTCTTCCACCACGGTAGGAGACTCTCCCTTGATAGTAACCACCATGAACTCTTCCTCTTTCCATCTTCAGAACTTGTTTATTTCCAGTATGCTTGCTCAAGTTCTGCTCATGCACAAGCAAAGAGCTCATCAATTTATCAATTGTTAATTCAGTGATGTCCTTGGACTCTTCAATAGCACACACCACATACATGTACTTTTCAACCAGCGTCCATAGAATCTTTTCAACCACCGTGGCATCTGGAATATCCTCCCCTAGGTTTCTCATATCATTTTCCACCATCATGACTCTAGAGAAGTACTCTGTTATCGTGTCTCTTTCTCTCATCTCCAACACTTCAAAGTTTCTTCTCATTCTCTGCAACTGCGAGCTCTGGAATCTCTTATTTCCTTGGTACTTGTTCTTCATCAAATCCCAGATGTATTTTGAAGTCTCCTTCTTCACAATTGTTTTTAGTATCGCCTTGTCAATGGATGCAAAAAGGTAGTTCTTGCCCTTTAGATCCTTGAGCTTCTGCTCTGTCACTTCTGTTCGTTGTGCTCCAGTCAAAATCACATTCCTTTATGTATGTGTGATGCCGGTTTCCACAAGCTCCCACCATTCTTTAGATCTCAACAGATTCTCCATGAGCATTGCCCAATGCTCATAATCACCATCAAACTTGCGTATGTTGAACTCTTTCTCACTCATCTTTTCTTACGTTACAGGTTAGGATTGCAGGCTTTGATACCACTTGTTAATGGTGGTTCAAGAACAACAATAGAAAATTGTCTTTTGAATAATTTGAATCTTTGTGTGTTACAGAGTTGTACAACGAGATGGTCTTATAGACTTTTTGATCAAAACAAACTCAAAACTACTTCCTAACATTTAGGAAATCCTATTTGATCTCGAAAACTTTTATTTAACTACTCCTAAAGACTCGTGCAGTAGACACGACTCCGACTTCTTTATTCTTTGGTCTTTAGACGACATGTGTAATTCTGACTAAGTCATCTGATCAGTCTGGCTAACTTATCCTTGGATTGACTAGGTTATTTGATGAGTGTGGCTAACCCATCCTTGGACTGATGCAGCTTAAATTTCGGAATGCGGACGTCACATTTAGCTTGCTTGGTGAATCAAAAACCGAGGATTGTTTGGGCATTTAATTAATTTTAACAAGATTTTGTTCGGTTAAATGAAAAAAAAAAGTGAAATTGGATCGTATAGCCATCAAAAATTTAATAATTTACTGTCTATCCAATTACCCTAACTTTTCACTGTTCCTCTTGTCTTTTATATAATATTGCTGTATTGCCCCTGCTTGAAACCGGGGAAACCTGCTAGTTAAAATATTAAATTAATAATTAGTTTCTGCAAAAGTAAGTCGTGTCCCTTCTAGAATCACATATTTTCACATAAAAACTTCTTATCAGAAACAATTTGAGAAGTTGAATAGTTTCAGCCCAGATTGTCTCCACTGCATTGTCGGTTCACAGCTTTCAAAATCTAAAGAAGCGATGAGAAAATAATAGGTCCGGAGGAATTTGCGTCGACCCTCGTCAACTCGCATTCAAACCCCGATTTCAGAACTCTTTACCATATTGTAAGTTCCGATTTAGGGCTTCTCTGAATCTGAATTTGTTTGGATTTTGTTGTTGTTTTCATGGTCACAATTTCAATATCTATTAGAAATTTGACAATAATTTTTGGTTGTATGTCGTAGTATGGGTAATTGTTATTTGAACGGTTTTGTTTCCCTACATCTTCTTCATAATTGTCTTTTTCACTCTTTCTTACCTCGAATCGAGATGACAAATCTATTGCTTGTTGGGTTATGGTTGTTTAATATACTGTATAAGTTCCGCAAAAATCTATTCTGCTTTGTGTACATTCCATTCTATATTTGTTATGTGTCTTGCTATATGAGGATTATGTGTAGCATAGTAATCATGCTGCTTACCCTGGGTCTGTTTATACGGATATCGCTCTTGATTAAGCTTGAACATAGTATAGAATGTACACAAACAATACTATACTATCTTTATGTTTCTAACATTTTCTTCGTGATTGTCTTTTTAACTCTTTTTACCTCGCTTCGTGATGATATATATATTGGTTGTTGTGCTATTCTTGTTTACTATATTATCTAGTACGGAAAATCTATTCTATTTTGTGTATTTTCCTTTCCATACTTTTTATTTGTCTTTCTTTATGAGAAGGATGAGTAGTATAGTAATATCATGATACATTGTCTTGTCCGTATAAATAGATATCGGTTTCGCCTACTCTTAAATTAGTATTGAGTCTAAACATACTATTCTATACCATCTACATGGCCAGAACCGTATATCACAATTTGGACATTACTTAACCACTCTCGTTGCTTATGTACCATCTTGCCATTCTAAGGTTCTCTTTGTATACATTTGGTAGGCTACATTATGCAATTGTTAAATAGATTTTCCGGTGACCACTCTTGTGGATTGTGTTTCTAAACGACATTCTATGGTTTAAGTTGTATGTTTCCTTTAGATTCCTTACCCATTGTTTCTACAAATTTTTATTATGTCCTTTTGTTTGTTTTCCTTCTTTGTTTGTTGTACTATATTTCAATTAACACATTTTCTATTTCATTTTATTATGCAGTTTCAAAATGGAAGGATTAGGCCTCCCAAATAGTTTGTTTGAAACTGGATTTGAGCCATCTGGTAGGAAAAGGGTAAATAACTATTTCAACTTGCGCTAGATCGAGCTTATCAAGATTGCGTTAAAAGACAATCAGTTGGAGATGTTGAATGCTTAACAATTTCAGAAAGTGTTGCAGATGAGAGTCCCTATCTTCTATGTAATGTTTGCTGATGCCTGAGTCTTTGTAGTATTAACATAGACGAAATCATTTTTTCGTAGTACATGTGTTTTCTAAATTCTCTGTGTTGAGACACTTTTCAGTGTACTTAAAGTAGACGGTTGTAGATTACATCTTAGTAAGAACCAAAGTGTTGTTTACTTACACAAATGGCACACCTCATAATTACATTGGAATGTGGAATGGGATGGCCAATATATATATGTAACTTAGGTATTCTACTATGTGGGTTTTATTGCATTTATTTATGTACAATCACTATTGAAATATTGGACAAAAGTAAGAAGTCTAGTTCATGGACGCTTTTTTCATCTACCACGGCTCTAATTTTCGCACACTATTTTACATATGTGCTTAAGTAACGTAAATGGAGTATGCTAGCCATTTTATACTATTTGCGGATGTTATATACTATGTTGTGTACATCAAAAAAATTGGCAGCATACTATATAGATTCTTTAGGGTTTATAGTTTAGTTATTTGGGTTTAGATTTAGTGATTAGGGGTTTGTCTAGGTAGATCAGTTATTTGGGTTTAGGTTTAGTGATAATGTTTACTTGATCAGATAGAGGTAGCATACTACTTTCTATATGGAATAGTATGGCGGATTTAATTTGTAACTTTTCCTGGTTTAATTGGCTTACTATACTATTTACATTGTATGGAATAGAAGATATACAACCTACTAAGTAAATGTGCGTTCAAGTTTCTAATTTAAAAAAATAATTTATAGATTATATTTGGGTTTATGAGTTCCTTTCTAGGGCTTAGATTTACCAAGTAAGAGTTTGGGTATAGTAAACCATATTATATACATTCTATTTGGGTTTATACTTCCTTGATTAGGGTTTAGCTTTACTAATCAGTGGTGTGTCTTGTATTGTTGTATTTTTGCCACTGGGGAGGGTTTACTATTTACGTTTCATACTATGAATACAACATTGAAAAGCCAAAGTTAAACATGTATACCTTATATGTGGGTTTAATATGTAATTTTCTCGGTTTGATTGGTTTACTATACTACTTAAACTGTATAGAACATAATATATGCAAACTGCTAACCAAGTAAATGTGCCTTCAAGTGTCTAATATTATAAAACAATTTATAGATTGTATTTGAGTTTATATGTTCCTATCTAGGGTTTGAATTGACTAAGTAGGAGTTTGGGTATAGTAGTCATCGGTTGTTGGTGGATTTATTATGTATAGTTCTCACCGCAGATTGAGTGTTGTACTATGTCACTAAGATAGAATAGTACGTGGATGTCCTGCCAATTTTCAATTAAACAGCGTTGTATTGTATCCATTTATTTACTATCTATAGTGATAAACATATGCGGTGAAAAGGAAAGTTACGTGGATGTCCTACTAAACTCCAATTCTCCAAAGTAACCTTATAAAGGTGACCACACCATAAATCCTCGACGTCATCTCTATTTCTATAAAAGAACCGGCAACTTGTACGTATCAAGGGTAAAACCGGTGCAGTTAAAGCAAAATTGTTAGATATTACATTATGTCAAAATCAATGCTCTGCACTTAATTTCCTTCTCAAATTTGGTTATTTGACAAATTCTCTCAAAAAAAAAGATAGATTTTCTTGACCGTTGTCCAAAAAAAAAAAAAAATTCTTGAAAGTTAATTTTTCGTTTTTTTTTACTTGTTTCCATATATACACACATCAATCAAATCAGAATGAAACCAATACCGTGGAAGTAGCTGTACAACCCCAAAACACACACACAAAACGAGTCATGTTGAGAGTGAGACTGTGAGTGTGAGGCGTTTTTTAAAAAACTGTGCCTCGGAAAAACTCAAAGCCATGTGTTGTCAATGGTGTTGGCGTTGAGTTTTGTTTCCTTTATTGTGAACTTTACTGCCTCCTCCTCTATACAACTTTGTGTTGCTCTTCTGTCCGTACGATGCGTTCTTCACACCTTTGGTTCCCGAAAGCGGGCTTGTTCCGTGTTGGTTTCTTGCACCATTGGTTGCTGATACTACAGTGGCCACGCGGGGGCTGTTGCATGAACCGTTTCTCACGCCTACTGCTCGAGGGCTTCCATAGAAAGGCTGCGCAACTGGGGTGGTGGCCCTGTTGATGACTCCACCTCGTGGGCTACCGTAAGGACCCCCGGCGTTGACCACCATTTCCTGTTCAATAAAATATTTTGCAATGAAACGTGGAAAATTCAGATTCATATTACGAACTGAAACGTGCTTTTACCCTTTGTGGAGTCTGGTAAAAATTGGGACCCATGTGGGAAGAGACCATCCCTGGAGAAGAATTGTTAACTGTTTGTGGATAAGAGACTCGGCGATGATTGCCTCCTGTGTCGATCCATGGAGCTGATCTGCCACCACCATGGCTTTTCCTAAGACTCACAAATGCAGGTGGCTCGTGTCCCATAAAATAGTAAGAGCTGTGATGTTCCTCTCTGCATAACGTAGGAGTTGGAGCCCATTGTTGTCCTTTCGAAGAAGCATCTTGATTGTAGCTCTGGAAAGTGCAGGAGGATTGAGAATATGAGTGGCCCATGAAAGGGATGTTTGCTGGTATGAAACTCGGTGCCTGTTTCTTGTAAGGAAGCCCATGATACGATGCCATACTCCAGTCTTCGATTGTGATTCCTTGTTTAGCAGCGAGGTCGAACACTTGTTTCTCTTCGACTCCTAAACCCATAAGCAGATTCCATAGGTTTCTCTGAGCTTCTCTTTGGTTGTAAATGATTTGGTCCCTCATTGCCATTTCGAACTGTAGTTCGGTATTACCCATCCCCTAGATTTCATAATAAAAACAGCAATCAGTAGTGTAAGAATCTCAAGAGCTTATTACTTTAGTTTATTCTACTCACCAGGAGCTTATACTGGTTGAGAATGTGCAGATAAGTTTTGTTTCCGTTGTTATTTATTGCTTCATTGAGCATATCCTGTAGTTTGCAACGATGTTTTTCATTTTCTTCTATTTCCTGTTAAAAGAAACAGAAACATGAGCTTATGCTTAAATGGCAAAGATAAATTGCAGAGTTGAAATATATGATTAAAAGAGTTTACTCTCTGGTAGTTAACACCGGCTTCATCATTGTCTCGGATATTATCAAGTATTACTTGCCGTCTGCTACTTAGAGCTTCCACAACATCTTTCTCTGTCGCCTATTAACAGAAAAAAGGTTACAGTAATGCAATAAACTAACCCTTGTTTAAGAGAAGCTTATTATCACCTAACCTGTTTTGCAATTGCATCGTCGAGATGCTGAAGTTCAGTACGGTTTCTGAGGTTAGTTTCCTCAAGCTCAAATAATGCCTTCTGTAAGTTTATACGTTCCTGAACATTTTCACTGATCTGGTGACTTAATCCATCCAACCACGAAAGTTCACGTTCAACACCTCTTTCAAAAGGTATGATGCTAAGCTGCGACTCCTTTTCTGCTAGTTGCTTCTTCAGCTGAGAGACCTCACTCTATGGAACCAAAGATGAGTTATGTACTGCTAGTTCTTTAATTTTGTAACAAAAGTAGATGAACGTAATTAACTTACTTGAAGATTGTCGATCATTCGTTGGTAGTCTGACATATGAGCGTCGATGGTACCAATATTTTTCTAAAATCCATGAAAAGAGAATAGTAAGTACTTCATGATCAACGAACAATATCGTGGACTAGAATTATTAAAGAAGAAAATTACTCTCACCTGAATGTGGGTCTTAATCTCTTTTGCTCGGTCTGCATATTTCAAGGTGTTTACAGTATGATGATACTGATTATCAGCAGGTGATACAGTTGCAACCATCACCGTCTGAGAGTTCCCACTCAAACCATCTTTAAGAATACGCGTAAGTTTGCTGAAATTACACATATCCTTCAGCACAAAAAAGACTTAACATTTCAAAATCAGAAAGATTACATATCAACACATACCTGTTTCTGTATGGGACATAAGCAAGGCCCTTTTTGTGTTGCTTCCCCAAGGCGTTTATGCAATTTGCTAAAGCAAGGAGCGAGCGATTAATATTAGCTCCATCCCTCAGTTTTTGACCTCCATTGTTTGTCTCAGCTGCTCTTTCACTGCCAGCGAGATCTACAAGGGCAAGTTTCCCTCTCACCACTTGATTTTGATTCTTTTGCCTTCTTTTTACTGCAATCTCCAGAACTGCATGGGACCTGGTAATTGATAGGCAAAATCATATAGGTAATGGACCACTGCGGCGAGTTTGTTATCAAGAAAAATCAAGAATGTTTCCATTACAATGCAAGAATACTTAAAGGGAAAAATACGTTTATGTGAGATCTAGAGATTCGGAAGAGGCTAGCTTCCAGCATTTACAGCTAATTCAGGAGATAGCATTGCTTGCTCACCTTGATGATGTACTATTCATCTCAGTGCTCTCAGTTTTTCGTCTACTGTTCCCTAAGTTCAGCAGTTCAAGAATTCGATCAGCAGAATAGACCTACAAAAGAAACACTTTGACTAAGGCCATAATATCAGGTATAAAGTGATCTCTGCAAAACTGGTTTTACAGGAGGAATGGTCTAATCGCATCTAGAAGGAAGGAAAAGTATAGAGACCTTGATTGATCTCAGGCCAGCAACTACTATTCCCTGCTCCGGATCCTCTCTGAGCTCCAAATGACCGGATGATTTTTCAAGAAGGTCATATATAACCTGAGTTGCAATTAAAATATATTGTTGTCAGAAAGAGTAATTCCTTGAAAGAGCACCACAAACACACAAAAACAAAACTTATCAGAGCGAGGCTTACTTCATTGTAGACTTCAAGATAGGAGCAAGTGACTTCAAAGTTATCAGAGCTCTTGTCACTCTTAATCATGTCAAATATGGTATTCAGGCTGAGAACCATCAATCCAGGGTCACTTCGAGTTCCAACCATTGTATATGTTTTGCCGCTAAGAGAAAACCAAAAAATGATGCATCACTGAGTCAGATAAACAAAAAGAAAGAGAGGCCATACTGCATCACTTCTCCTGAGATGCTCTGAGCATACCTTCCAGTGGAACCATATGCAAACACAGTAGCGTTGAGCCCATGAACAACCCCAGAGATGACAGAAGAAATACTCCTATACACATTCTTAAAAAGAAAAACAATACATGTTTAAGATTCATAGCTCACTATTCAAAAAGTCACAAACCTTAAACCACAAGTCAAACATTTCACAAGTTCATACTATGAACCTAAACATTTATCTCAAACAAAAACCATAGATCCTATGAAATCACAAGAAGAAGGACCTTGTTGGTGCTCTCAGGGGCAAAGGCATAATCAAAACGATACTTCTTCTCTTTAGTCCGATTCTGAATCCGGTCAAGGTAATCCTTCGATAAGTCAGGGTCCAACACAATCACCTCCTGGAAAATCAAAACACAAATTAGGGCGAACAATTTTCAAATCGAAATCAGAAACTGAAACAGACCTTAGAGTTATTCACTCGAACGATATCTCTTCCACGTTCTTTCTCCATTAACGGTCTACATTTCACAGCGACCTAACGAGAATTCAAACGACGGAGAAACAAACTCAAAACGGGAAAACAAAATTCCACGAGGATGAAACGAGAGAGAGCTCACCGTGAGTGTCGTCGTCTTCTTAGCAACGGGAGCTCTAATGCTCGGCATTTCGCCACTTTGAAAGAACAATCACAATGCCAAAGTGGAATTTTCCCGGAAGATAATGCAAATTTTCTCGGAAAACTAACGATCACAGAGACACACGGAAACTGACCGCTAAAATATCTGAGTGAAGAGGATGAAAAATTCAGCTGAGGCAAAAAGGATAAGTATTATAAATTCAAAAGTTTTTGAAGGTTTCAAGATTTTTCTGTCTCTGTATAAATTCACCGTTTCAAAATTTATGAATAGAAATAAAAATCAATAAATGCATCACAAAAAAAAATATTTTTTTTTTGTTCACCAGAAGGAGGTGAAATGAAGATCGTGCGAGAGGGATACTGTGTTTGGATCACGTGTTTGACGGTGCATTTTGTAGTAGAGGTATTGATGTCATCATAGCCGTTGATTTAAAGTGGTTGAACGGTAGAGATTGAACTGTACATAAAAGTAGAGTGTGTGTGGGTCCCGGTTTTATTGTTAAGATTTGTTTATATTAGCATTATACTCCCTCCGTTTTTTTATAATTGACGTTTTAGGGAAATTTTTTTGTTCCAAATTATTTGACGTTTTCAATTTTCTATGTAAAATTTATTAGTAATTAATGTTAGATGACCAATTATATTATAGCTTCTATTTTACTATTGGTTGAATTGTGGTTAGGTAAACAATTAATGATGTTTTTGTTTAGAAAATGATAAAAAATTAAATGTTTCTTAATCTGTGTGCATAATCCTAGAACGTCAAATAAAAAAAAACGGAGGGAGTAATAATTAGTCCAGAAGATTTTGATTTGGATTTCTGTGGCAAATTGATTTTTTAACTAATTCTATTTGACGAAGTTGCGAAATCTGTACACGACGTGCCATCTAATACCATAGGATATACAAAAATTCTGACGTGACATTTTCTAGAAAAATCGTATTAAGAATAATAAATTCATCATATATTTTCTTTCTTTTGACAATGTAAACTACAACAAGATGAAAATTCTTAGAAAGTTGTCACAAATTTAAAGTTGGCCGATTACAGTTGTATATATCCCTTATATATTAACTGACACTTACTATAACATTTTTTTATGAGACGTTGTATATCATAGGATATACAAAAAGATCTGACAAGACATTTGTAAAAAAAAATCAAATAAATAATAATAAATTCATTTTAAAAATTATTTAGTCTAAGTTTGAGTAAGAGTCTATTAATGTTTGTACACCAAATATCTGAATTTCAAATTCAAAAAAAAAAATATGGTATATCAATCAAGGGAGAAAATGTTTGTAAAACATTTGTAACATGGCGTAAAAAAATATTATCAGGCATAGATCTTATAGAACAGTAGCAATCAGACATACTTTATTAAGACATGTAAAATTATTAGCTATAAAATTATTTGTAATATTTTTTTGTAATAATATTATTATTCAGCGTTAAAAATATAATTCAACATATATATTCTTTCTTTTGACAATGTAACTAGAACTTAATGAAAATTCTTAGAAAGTTGGCCTAGTACATCACTACATTGTATATATTAGAATAGGGATTATATGTTCATTTCATATAATTTAGATAACTCGTGTAGCTTATTTGACAATTTCCACCTCATGAATCATTTGTTTGATTAAGGAAGAGAAGAGAAGAGGTAAATAGTAACCTAAATAAATTTTCCTTCATTTGACAAAAGAAAGATTTTTTTTCTTTGGTAACAATAACATTATGAGCATTTTTACATTTTTTGTCACAATTTAAAGTTTACGATATGTATTACAATAGGAAATCAAATTAGGATTCTCCATTATTGTTTTTTCTTACCTAATTGCCCATATTATGACTGATAAAACCTTGCAAACTTATATAAATCTTGTGTTATTTCGCCCATCTTGCACATTATCAACAAATTAAATTTTAATATAAATGCATTACTAGTACCCACATAGAAGTATGGGTACGCACACCTAGTTTAATTCTAATTTAATATGCATGTGCTATAAACTCAACTTGAAGTTTATATCTCACCAATTTTCGGTTCATCAACTACAAATAACAAACTCGCTCATAGTTCGTTTGTCTTGTCGTTTGGGTTTATTTATAAGTAATCTATTACAATCAAAGGAGTGAGTAATCAATTACAATCAAGGAGAATTATCTCCCTTCTCATGCCTTCACGCCATCAGAAAAGTATAAACATTTTTGGACACGTCATCACTTCCAAACATAAGCCAAATTTGTGTTTTATGATTAGATTTTTGTTATAACTTGTTGATATTTTGCATAATTCATGGTTTTAGTTTTGCATTTTATATATGAACTGATCATTTGAGCTAGTATTTAGGTTCATATAGGTTACATTGCATTGCAATTGCATGTTTTTAGGTTTGGAGAAGTGCAAGTGAAGTTTTGGAATCAAAAGAGTCATGAAACGTTCAAGATGATGAAAAATAGTGTACTTTCGAGTGAGCACCGCGGGCAAATCACTGAGGGTTTTAGTAAGCCGCAGCCATCACACGATGGAGGAAACAGAGAGTGGCGCCAGGTGACGTTGCGGCATACGCAAGCCCGCGGCTTGACCCTTTTCACCCCGCCCTGGTACCTGCGGTGTACGACGTCTGCGGTGCAATGTCGACGAGTTTGGGCAGAAACCAGCCGCACCCTAGACCGCGGCACAACGAGCCCGCGGCGTATTCCCGATCCCCGCGGTGTACGACGCCCCCGGCCAAGGGATGACGAATTGGGCAGACGACTACCGCGGGGGTCACCGCGGCAAAGAAAGATCGCTGCCGAATGAAGCACGCCACAGGCATGGTGCCGCGGGAGAAGGCAGGGTGCAACCATTTGTTTTTAACAATTTGATTTTGGTTTATTATGGTTTAATCATGTTTTGTGATTGAATCATCTCTAGTTTTAGCTTTCCTATAAATACTTCTACGACCTAATTTTAGGATCTTATCTTGTTTTCTATCTAATCACAAGAATATTTTTGGTGAAAGTTTAAAACTTTAATATATTTTTCATCTTGTTTCTTGTGTGTAAATATTGGATTTTGTTTCCTAATCATGTTTAACCTTGAATCAACCATGGTTTTAAGGGTTTTCATGAACATTAGTGAGTACACTCCTATTGGATCTATGGGTTACGATGATTAGGGTGGTTAAGTGAAGAGTTAAGGTGTTTAGTAGTTGATTTACATGTTTCCTTGCTATTTGAGTGTTCTTAATGCTAGATTAGTCTTGATCACACTAAGCTAGAACTGTAGACATTTTATGCACCACAAGTGTTTGATAAAATGTCTGAACCAACTTGATTATGCTCTAGATTGAATAGCCAGAGAGATTTGATGCTAGGATTGCTAGATAATTAATAGACTTGTTCATAATGTTTGCTTGAATGAATTGAACCAATGAGAATTGATGTTTAGCTTATGATTGCAAATGGGTCTTTGTCTTGAGAAAAAATTGATCTTTATTGGTGATCTAGACTTAGAGAAACTATTGATTGTTAAGCTTGCTACCTTAACTTGAATTTTAACCACTTGAACTCAATATCCTAACCCCATGGATCATATCTTTCAAATTGAATCAAGTTCTTAGTTATTGCTTTGTTTGTTTTTGTCACTTGAAACTATTCACTTCACTAAACCTTGATTGCTTAGATTGAGTTTAATGAATTGTATTTTTGGTGATTGAATTCAACTTAGGATTGATTGACTCTAAGTACTACATCTAGACTTATGATTTAACTTATCCCTACCACTTGTGGATGAGCTTTTTAAAACAGAATGGCAAGCCTAACAAGGGATCTAAAATTGACTCCATCACTTCATCTTCATCGTTTGCGTCAGAGACATTTCTCAACCTCTCTGTTTCTCTAGAGTAACGTCGGTTTAAGACCATTCTTTCTCATTGGAATTCCATCTTTACTCCTTCAATGAAAAGAGCTATCGTTCCAAGTCCCTTTTTTCACAATATATACACATATCCTCTGATTCTATGCTCCACGCATCATACAAACAAATACAGCACAACAAAAGAGGCATGCTTATTGGGTTAGAACTGCTCTCATAGACAAGCAGGTATGGACCTGTAACTCTGGTGAGATTATTTGATTCCCTCAGATTCTAAACGCCTTACTATTGGTTCAACTAATTCACCGTAGCCATCACTCAATTCTTCAATGATGTATCTCCAGGCTTGGTAGAAGTGGAGCTGCATTACCAGTGAATCAATTTCGGTCATAAACACTACAA
>CAJHQQ010003392.1:0-44804 GCA_905132885.1 Moricandia moricandioides
TTAATAATAATACATATCGCTCTAAAATACTGAGATTTTAATAAAAAAATAATTGTTTAATCAAAGTTTACTGTCCCTCAGTTTTAAAATAATTAATTTTAAAGATTTTTACACATTAATTAAAAAATTACTAACTTTTAATTAGTCTATGTTTGCATAAAAAACAATAATAAGTACATGTAATTAAGCAAATAAAAAATTATATTACAAAATACAAATGTTTTTGAACTTCAAAATTACATTAATTTTTTGGATAGAAACTTGAAAACATAGCTTGAGCTGAAACAAAACAAAAATTCCAAAACATCACTTAAAATGAAACGGAAAAAATAATACTTAACATTTATATTAATCCACATCAAATGGATTTCTCACAAATTTTTGATACTTTTTCATTTGAAAAGATCGTTCTCACTTTCTCCCACTTTTTCTATTTTTGTAAACTGTTGAGATCCATTAAAAATCTCTAACTCTATTTTAATTTTCTTTAAAAGTTTTATATACGTTTCTAGTTTGTTCGCATGTCATATCACTGTAACAGTAGTACTATTAACACATAAGAAGATTGCTACCACAGTTTAGTATAAAGACTATAGTAGAAGAGATCAGATGACTGATTGATACCTAACATTAATGTAGACAGAAGTAGAGCCAGTACAAATCCTAAAAATGAATAATGTTTATTTTTTTTGTTGAATGCAATATAGTTCTAGTAGGTCAAAGTCGTCTCAGTTAATTTAAAGTTTTGAACCGACACTTTATATTTGATGTTGTAAACTTATTATATTGAAAATCAGTAAATTAAATTTATATATACACATTAAAATAAAATGTTAGAGAAAGACATTTTAGAGAGTCCTCTCGAAATGTAAGTGAAAATGGCTTTATTCTGTATAGTGTAATCTGTGCACAGTATATAGAATTAGTTGTTGGAGACGACCACAACTACAAGAAGAAAATATAATTACATGAAAGCCAAAGAAAACTTTAAAGGGTTTTATCAAGAAAATATATAAAAACATAAAAAAAATTATTACTATTATGGACCTTTGGTGCTTTTATGTTCGTCAGACTATTATATTAATATCTCCAGTGTCCATAATGTTACTAGTTCGTCCTTTTGGTCTCGGAGCTGTCGAATCTGGTCGGAATCATAATACCCAACTTGACTCTTGGGTCTTGTTAAAAAAATCAACATGCAGAGTTACCGAATCCAACGACAACAGTGAGCTACAAGAGTATCTAGACTTTGAATAATAGCAATCTTAGGGTGCAGATCACTTTGGTGGAGAGATATTAAAAGCCAGGAATGCCAATAATATGAAGTAGAAATCTTTGGTACTTGTACTTGTCATGCTATTGCTATTTTCGCATGTGGTCAAGCTGACATGCAAGATTTTGTGAATGTGCCAAAACATTTTTCAAGAGTTGAGCTTCCATTAAAACAAAATCATAACTATGTTGAACTTAAGATTCAGTCTAGACAATTTAAATGATAACCTTATAACAAATGATCTGGTTATCTCTTAACACAAATTGGAAAGCATTCTAAATTTTTATCATGCAGTGTAGTGGTTATTCAGAATAATTCACGTTGTAATACTAACATGACTGATCCGAATATAGTGTATATATATACTACGTATCATATCCAAACCAAATGGTTTTGGCTTAGTCAGTAGTGGTACTGGGCAGAAGCCATGGAAGCATAGCTTTTATAAAAATATCAACGTTTTCGGTCAATTTTTTCAAATATTTTTAGTAGTTCAGTTAGTTAGAGGTAGTGGTGTTCAAGGTAAAGATACTGTGTCGAATCTTGGTTCTATTATTTAGAACTATTTATTTTTTACAGATCATGAAATTTTTTTTGTGCTTCCAACCTAAATTTTTTTGGGCTTTCTCAGGGTCGAGTCTGGGTTTAATAGTAAAAGGGCTTCAGCTGGAGTTTCCGCTTTTAGTTCAATTTTCATTGGTCACCCATGGATGCCTTAAATGGTAAGAAAATCCATATTTTCATGAGCCTCGTGGTGATTAGTGTTTGAGCCAAAAACTTTTGAGATCTACACTACGGTTATCAAAAAAAAAAATCATATCTATTTTCTTATAGAAAGACAAATGGATAGTAATACACAAGATAACAATTATTGAAAACAAAATCAGTATCCACAAATAAGTAGCTCTCAAGTACCAAACCTATCTCAAGTACCAAGGAATGGATCAAGTAAGATAGATATCCACAATCACGGGCTAACTAAAGAGTACACCCAGCTTAAATTATGGTAAAAGAAAGAGAGTAAAAATGTATTGCTATTAATCAAAAGTGCAAGTCACGCCGCGCAGCGACAAATGCGGAACAAAAGAAGAAACAATCAAAAGATTCAAAAGCTTTCTTACCATCAACTGTTCGGTTTTGTGTAAGACAAAAGAAAGGCCGGAGATTACGGGGACCAACACTGACGTCGACCTCTCCCCGTCGGTGCCCAATTCCACCAGCTTTACTCCACTGCTCACTTGTTGTAAGTAACCATACGTTGACTATTCGTAAACTGTTTTTGGTTTATAAGTGAACGTCGCATGCACTACCATATAGTTATAGGGATACACTACTATTGTCTGTTAATTTTTAATAATAATACGATCCACTTGATTCACATGAATTGATTATAGAAAGTTCACTAACGTAAGAACATACATTAGTAGATAACTGATAATGAAATCTACAATAAGAAAACTAATTTGTACCATTAACTAATAAATTATTGTAACGTTAGTGAACAATAATCAATTAGTCACTACCTTGCTGTTGAGACAAGAGTCCAATTACACCACTAAATATATTTTAATCATTGTGCTTCAGATTCTTTTCGCGTGATGGCAGCAAGTTGTGTTTTCTTCTTCTTTTCTTTTGGGGGTAGATGACCAAATTTTGGAGATTTGGCACACACAAAAAAAACACATGTTGGAGAATAATTATTTTTTTGGTAAAAGAGAATACTTTAGTTATTTTCTTACAAATAGCAGAGAAAGAAGAGCATTTTATTTCTCTTTTGATTTTTTTCATAAATGTTAGTTAATTAGGACCATAAACATTTAGCAAGTGCTTTGTTGAGATCTTGAAGGGAATTGGTTTCCTTTAAATGTAGGTTTGAATATACTACGATCATGTCAATAACTTGAAGTTAAGGGAGGTTGAAATAATATGAACCAGAAGAAGTCAAAGAAAAAACAAAGAAACCAAGCCAAGTTCTATCATGGTATCAGAATCCTGTGGATTAAGGTTTTGTCATCTTTAGAATGATTTTCTTTCTTTCAAAAGGTGTGTGTTCATATAGCCAAAAATACATGTCTAAATACTAAAAGACACAGCACCTACTTACCTAAACTATGAGATTACAATTTAGCTTCTTTTTCTTTGAGCATAGATTATAATTAACTATTAAAAGAAATATAGTGTGTTGTCAAAAAAATATATAGTGTAAATAAAATTAAACAGTTAAAGGGAAATAATAAGCATGATTTTCCTTGATTGGCAAGTGACTGAGATCAATTTTTATAGGATTCATAGGTGACCTTTAATTAATTGTTAGATGACCAATTTATATGACCATCTAATAGCATGTGCAAGTGGAACGGAAAAAAATGACCTTAAATATAAAAATAAAATAAAATAGATATATTATGATAAAAACTTTAAAATCTTAGACCTATTTCTAGATTAAAGCTAATAATTTTTAACGAAACATATTTATTAACTTTTTAAATTACTTCATTAAATTATTAAATATACTATTAATATTTTTTGAACAACATCTAGAAATAATTTGAGACGTATCAAATGATCCACTAAAAAGAAAGAGTTCTAGGCAACTTATCAAGTATACATAACCGAGATGTAATACTTGATAATCCATCCTAAGTAGATCTCTTTTTTTTTAGTTACAGAAAGTATAACATGTATATGCATTGACCTAGCTATTTACTTGACAAAAATTAGTAATATTTTTCGCCGAAAATAACTTTACAAATCTAACATTCATATTCAAACCCAAACTGAAAATGATAAGAACAATCATACAAATGGCACTCTCCAAACGCATAAGCCAATAGTTTGCTGTTTTGTGAGTGAGTCCCACGGGTTAGTCTCTAGAAGATAAGTTTGTACCACGCTCTGTGTGACATGAAAAACTTGAAACGCCCATGTAAGAAACTATGGGACAGTTACTCTTTAGTCATTTATTGTCTTTAGCTTTGGGAACTTTGTTGTTGTCTGTAGCTTTTGGAGACCCTACTACACATTGAATGAATATGTTACTCATTTTGAGAGCTAAACTCCATATTGTTTTTGAAAATTATTTTAACATTGGATGTGTTGCAGATTAGGCATGTGAGAGCACATATGTATCCTTTGACTTCCTTGGCTAGTAGGCAGGTGAATTTGAGAGAGAGCTGACTACATGCACATTATTGTATATACAGCTTCTTTAAGAATATATATAACTAATCCTTTTAATTAATCAAAAAAGATATGCATGTACGAAGAAAAGATCTGTATTATTGGTCTTTGTATTCATATGTAACAACCACCACCTTATTGTCATTATCCCCACCGTATTACATGATTATAGAATGACTTTTCAATAAAATACACACACATCAAATTCGAAATTCTTGGAAGAATATTAGGCAGGTACATGTACATCACATACATTTAAATTATTGCAACAAACTTAAAATATCATACGTACTTATACGTATCATAGTAAGTGCAGGTCTCGTATTAACTTTTTGCTACGTACGTAAGTTACTGCAGGTCTCTCGTATTATTTATGGCTCACTGATTATTATAATTTCCAAGTAAAAAACTGTCCATCTATCTATCTATAATATTATTTACGAAATGATTATTCGCATCCGAGCTTTCATATAAAAGTTAGATACATTAATATTATTGTTAATCTATTAGATTAGTTATTGATTATATAATTATATAATAAAATTTAATCAAAAATAAATATTAATTAATTTTTTATTAAATCAGATAATTTTTTAAATTGATATCATAAAAATAGTCAAAAATGAAAATGTATTTTAAAATAAAAATCTAATATATGTATTGTGTGTTATCCGTAAATAATATTTTTAATTTATTTAAGAAATAAAAAGAGACTTTTTATATATAATTTTTTAGTTTAGAAACAGAAAATGTATAATTAAATATTAATCAAGTATAGATTTATTTTGTGTAGTTGAAAAGTAAGATTTCAAAGACTTATTTACTAATAATGAATATAGTGTGTACAGAATTATCAAAGTATTTACAATTTGAGAATTTTCAAAATACTTAATGCAATAACGGATATATATATATATATATATTGATGTGTAATTTTGTCATATTAAATAATTTGAAATTCGGTAAAAAAGATAATATAAACAACAATTTATCATAATAGTTCTGAAGTTAATAATTCATTATAAAATGATTATGCCTGGAGAAAACAGATATTAAAAGACGCTATAAAAGAAGATCCTTCGCAGGTTCTGTGTTCTTGCTTGCTTCTTCATCTCTTTGCTTTATTGATCAAAGAAAACTCTTTTTGTCTTTCTCTTGAATTTCTAAAATGATTTAAGGAGGGAAAATAAAGAGAGACATAGAGAGAAGAAGAAGAAGAAAAGCATCGGTCTTTGCTTTACTTTTTGTCTTGTAAGAAAACGTTGCGACCATAGTCTCTATTCTCGTGTTCTGTTTAACTTTGTGTTTCAAGTGTTTTGTCTTTATCTTGGCGATACTGTCTAGAGAGTGTTTAGTTCATTATTAAATACTCGTTCTTGATTCTTGGTTCTTGTCTGGTTATTACGATGCAAAGAGTACACAACAGAGCTCCGTCGGCGACTGTTAAGCATCACTTAATCAAACAGAGCAACAACAACGGCGGAGTCACGGCGGAGACGACGGCGATGCAAGAACCGAGCATCGACACCGATAAGCTCAGCTACGAGATTTTCTCCATTCTCGAAAGCAAGTTTCTATTCGGGTACGACGACGACCCGAAGCTCACGGAGTCTCGGAGCAGAGACCCGAGTCCGGAGCAAGAAACACCACCGGCGACTGTAAACGGCGTCGTTCCGGGGTCCATCAAGAACCAGAGAGGGAAAGTCTGTGTTTTGAGCATCGACGGCGGAGGAATGAGAGGGATCATACCCGGAAAGGCCTTAGCTTATCTGGAGCAAGCGTTGAAGTTAAAGTCCGGTGACCCGAATGCCCGTATCTCCGATTACTTCGACGTCGCTTCTGGTTCCGGTATCGGAGGAATCTTCACGGCGATGCTTTTCGCTTCTAACGACGGTGACCGTCCGATCTTCAAAGCGGATGACACGTGGAGGTTCCTAGTGAAAAACGGTAAAACCTTCTATAAATCGCAACCGGGTAAGATCCTAAACCGGGTAATGAAAACCGGGTCCGGTTCGAAGCTTGAGAAGTCCATGAAGGAGTCATTCGCTGAGCTGACCCTCAAGGACACGCTCAAACCAGTTCTAATCCCTTGTTACGACCTCACTAGCTCTGCACCGTTCCTTTTCTCACGCGCCGACGCGTTGGAAACGGACGGCTACGATTTCAAGCTGTGGGAAGTTTGTAAGGCCACGTGGGCCGAGCCGGGTGTGTTTGAGCCCGTGGAGATGAGATCAGTGGACGGTAAAACGCGTTGCGTTGCGGTTGATGGTGGATTAGCGATGAGTAATCCAACGGCTGCGGCGATCACTCATGTGTTGCATAACAAGGAAGAGTTTCCGTTTGTTAGAGGCGTTGAGGATTTGCTTGTGTTGTCACTTGGTACGGGACAGTTGGTGGATGTTAAGTATGAGTGTGATAAGGTTATGAAATGGAAGGCTAAGCATTGGGCTCGACCCGCGGTTCGGATCTCTGCGGATGGTGCGGCTGATACTGTCGACCAGGCCGTTTCCATGGCGTTTGGTCAGTGCAGGAGTAACTACGTCCGTGTACAGGTAAAATCTTATGTGGTTATTACAAATCGAAAAAATTTTAGTTCTACCGCAAGTTTCATATCACTTTTCAAATTTACTTTTGAATGAATATTTTCAAAAATAACTTAAATTTACGATAAAAAATAAATTTAACTAATTTTTCTAAATTATTTATAAAAAACTTTAGAAATCCAGTCTAACTCTTTTAACACTAAATCGTAAGTAATAATTAATAAATTGTAAATTCAAATAATATATTTTTGATTGATGATATTTTTGAAAAATGATATTTAACTTGTGGTATTCTTAACAAATTTTCTTACAATTCATGTAATTTAGGTTTTGATTGGTAACATTGATTAATTGCAAACAATGAGATGGACAATATCTGCTACATTGAGTTTCTTATTCTTTGATGATGGTTTCGGAAGTAACTTAAATCTCGGTGCACTACATTGTTAGCAGATAAAATCACTTTTAAAAGTGAAAATCAATATTGAGTTTTTGATGAATATAAATATGGCTTTTAAAATTTTAGATTATTCATTCACAAAAATAATAAACAAACCAAAATAGATTTTTTTATCTCGGTCTAGTTTTACTCTCAAAGTTTTAGATTTATTATGAGCTTAGTTTGCGATTTTCTGACCCTTATTAAAACTTTCAATCGTGTGAATACTTTAAACTGATCAAGAAAGTTGGATGTTGATGTTAATAGTAGATATCATTGTTTGTATGATTTTTCATAGGCGGATGGGTCAAGCTTCGGTCCATGCAAACCAAACATAGACACGGACGGTAGTCCAAGCAATGTGAATATGCTTGTGGGAGTAGCAGAGGAGATGTTGAAGCAGAAGAACGTGGAATCGGTTCTGTTTGGTGGTAAAAAGATCAATGAAGAAAGCAATTTCGAGAAGCTGGATTGGTTAGCTAGTGAACTCGTGCTTGAACACCAGAGGAGGTGTTGCAGAATCGCTCCCACTGTAGCGTTCAAGCAATCCAGCGACAGAAGAACTGATCAGAAGACGATTTTCAAGGATATTGATTGTATGTTTTGAAGATAGTATTCATCTTTTAATTAAGGTTTGTAATTTGTATAGATTAATGTTGTTGACTTTTGAGATCCGAGAAGACGGCCAAACATCTAAAAGGTCTCATTCTCTTCCATTGTATGTGTGATTTTTTTGCTTTGTCAAAGTGTAATTTTTAATATAAGAAAACTTTGGAATGCATTATATACAAACTTACAAAGGATAACCAGAATTAAGCCTGGCTTAGAGATGCTTTTCGGCTTTTTCTTTCGACCACATCGATTTTCAGTTCGGTTTGAGTAAAGTTTTTCTTTGGATTGGTTTCTTCTTGCAGCTCAGTCTTTCATTCCATTTTTGGCGTCAAAACATTCTTAAATTGATGGTGTGAGCATTTTGAGTTCTTTAGTTCGGGTTATGATATTATTTTTCTTTAAGTTTCTATCCACCTTTGGTGTTTAATCTTGTTTTCGACTTTGAATCCATGGTTTTTCTCATTGGATCTTTCATCTTTGTCGTAGAGAAGATTTCTTATTTTTCCGACCTTGTTCCATGTAATCTTTTGGGCTTTGTTATTCTAGTGAAAAAAGGCTAGCTTAGAGGTTTAACGAAAAGTAGTTGAAAATCGCGAGAGGCAAACCTCCGTAACTTTGGAGATTATTCATCAAATTTAGCTTTAATTAGTAATTACTTTATTTCAAAAATAAATAAATTTCTTTGTTAAACAAGAAGATGAACTGACAACAATACATTATAGCACATCTTATCTTTTCTTCTCCGTTAGTTACATAAGTTATTAATTTTGCGAACCATCATGATTCCTCTAAATTTTGTCTTTTCTTATTGAGATAAAGACCAAAATATACCAAAAAAAAGTTTTTGTCCCAAAAATAGCACCCAAAGAGAAAAATGATCAAAATAGACTTTATTAAATGATGTAAATATATATTTATACATTTGGGTTAACTAATCTAAACTTAGAGTTTAGAGTTATGGGGTGGGGGTTTTGGAGTTGAGATTTAAAAATTAAATTTTTTTAAAAATATTAAAATTTTCAAAATAAAAGAGGTCTATTTTGGTCATTTTTTCTTTTAAAGTCTATTTTGTGACAAAAACTTCAAAATTGGCTATTTGAGAGATTTGCCCTTTCTTATTTTCATTTTCTTGAATACCAATATCCAAAAATTCAAAACCAAGTTCTTAATTGAAAAGTTTATGAAAAAAAAAAATGCATAATGAGACCAAATCTCTTTGGACATTCAAACTGAATGGAGACTCGATATCTTTTGTAAACCATTGATGTAACGTAAATTCAAAGATTTGAACTTTGGGAGCGTGATGAATAGAACGTATCATGAAGCTGTTATGAAATCATACTCAATGGGGGCTCCCTAAAGAAGTCACTTTCTTGATTTTCAATAATTATTTTATTGGTATAAATTGGCACGGTTCGACGGCCAATAAGAAAACAAGTGTTGTCGTTCTCATGCGTGTGCATGGACCGAAGTCACAGACCACGGTGTGGGGAACGTCGTATAAATGCGTAAAGCCCCACGTCTTCGTGTCGGTTTAGGTCTCAAGTGATCGACACAATATTATATATCAATGATTAAAGCTTAAGAGTTAAAGTAAACAAAATAGTTTAGATCATAGATTCAAAAACCTTAGAAACTATCAGCTATGTTTCTCTCTTCTTGTGTGTTGAGTGTCAGAACATCGTCTATATATTAGTTACGCATTACAGAAATGTTGGAAGACTTAAGGATACAGATGTATGTATTATTATGTTTTGAAACAATAAATATATCTTTCTACATTTGACTTTATATTGTTCTCAATTAGAAAATAAGTAAACACAAAGACATTTAAGAAAAAAATGTACACAAAATCTACTATCAAAATACATGCAAAACCACATGATTGATATAAAATACTCGGTCTGTTTTTTTTTAAATGTTATTTTAACATATTTTTCTTGTTACTCAAAAATGTTATTTTAAAGTTTTAATGCAATTTACTCATTTTCTGTTGAATATTAATAGTAATATGCATTGATTTAATAAACAAATTTATTTTTAAATACTATTTATTAAATAGATATAATTAATAAAATATAAATGCATTTTTAATCACTTTTCTAATATGTGTGAAAATTGTCTAAATGACATTTTTATGAAACGGATAAGTATATAATATGGGGTGCAGTGAGTCAGTGATAAAGGATCTAGGGGAAATGAGTTTGTATAAATAAAAAACCACAAATCCAAGGAGTTACAAAGCAACACATAGGGTTAAAAAGTCAACATCATCCATATGTTGTGGGAGATGTTGTCGTGTGCTGTGAATAGTGAATACTACTTTTTTTTTTTTTTGATAATATAGTGAATACTACTTTGAGAAACTATACGGCTGGGTGGGTCAGATAATTGCATACGGTATTATGTAATCTTGTGGTCGTGGTCCATACTGCAAAGAGTTGAGACCAGCTTGATCCAGTTCGTAACAATAGGGTACTGTGTAACTTGTGTTTACTACACAGTCGCAGGCCCGTCCTTGCCATAAAGCAGGTGAACCATTTGCTTCAAGCCACTTTATATATTAAGAAAAATAGAGCCACATTTCGAATAATGTTTTGAAGAAATGGTTACCTTTAAGCCACTCACAACTAAGGACGACACTGTACAGTAGTTTGTGCACACCGCTCTGCAGACATGACTATATGGCTAGTGCCTACCACACACAATTATATTTTTCATAGTTTCCAAATTCTTTTTAATTTTCACATTTTGCAACAACATTTTATTCTAAAACATTCTACCATCAAAATAGATCTATAAACAAAACATCTAAAAGGAGAAACTATAGTTTTTCTTTTGGCTTGCTTCACATTTAAATGGCTTTGAGTTTGACCAGGAAGATCTTTCATCGTATCCCATCGTAACTAACCACATGGTGATGGTTTACTGATAGCAGATTTTGGGAAACTAAGCAATTTAGGTTCGAATACACATTATAACATTTCATCTTATGGTCACACAAATATGTAACCATGTTTTGAACTTTATTTAAATATCTGAAGAAATGATCTATTCATAAACTGGATATCCCTTCATAGATTAGTTTGGGCGAACACCTCCAATTAACCCAAAAAAATTGTAACTGTGACCAATTTCCTTCTTCTACAAGGACATACAAAATAATATTAATACAAAAAGGCATATCCTTTACTATGACGAACAACATCAATTCTAGCTCAACATAAGCCCATGTTTTCTAACTCACAAGCCCATGTTTTCTAGCTCCTTTAATTAATTTATCTTAGCAAACATTATTATTATTTTTTATTAGCAAACATTATTGTTTATATATAAAGCTCCATGAGCTAGAATCTGTTTTGTTAAAGATTTATTTACGAAACATGTATAAACTACTAAAACTGTTATCATCTTTGGGGATATGAGACTAGAGCTTCTACTCCGAATGAGAGATTAAAACAAGATATCATGAAAATCAAGATCGTATTTTAACATGCATAACTGGAATTGTCGAATATGATCTTAATTTAAAAAAAAAATACTTACAACTTTTTGATTATTAGCGTTTAAAACTACAAAATTTTAATTAAAATTTTAAATTTAGAATAAATAATTTCAAAATCAAATTTATATATTTATATGAAGCTATTAATTTTAAAACTTGTTGAATAATAACTCAAGATGGCACTCATGAAAACTATTTCAAATAGTGCGAATATCAAATAAGAAACGGATGAACAATGCAAATTTCATACAATATACAATAAATGTATAAATATATAAAAACAAAGGAAAATCTAGTACAATATTAGTTTATAAAAAAGATCTAGTACAATATTACAAAAGATATATGAAGTAACTAAATGGGTCGAGGGAGGGGGGACGTGTTACGTTATCCATGAAGCAAATTTTTTTAAAAGAAAAATCAATGCAGCCCAGTCGTGTTTAAAAGTCAACATGTTACAAGTGAGGGAGTCCTTAGATGCACCTCATAAATAGATTTTATATTAGAGCTACTGACTTGCACGTCTTTAGTCTTTTATTTATTTGTAAGTTATAGACAAACGAAAGACAGCTAATGGATAAATAAAGATATATATATATCTGGATAAATATATATATATATGGACCGACTATTTATCCAGATATATATATATCTTTATTTATGTAGCGTAAGTAGAGATATATGGTCGATCAAATACTATACATTGACCGACTATTCAATGAAAGAAAAATTATAATTATTATACTAAAAATCTTCATCAAGAACCATGTGAATCTGATCAGACCAGTCAATTTAGTGATTCATGCTTATGAAATGGGATGGACAATCATGTTATGGTCCTGCAGTTTTGCTGACTGATTATATTATTTAAGGGTTATATGTCTTAGTTTCTCTAATCGTCAACATATAATTAATATAATCAGGTTTTGTGTCAGATTAAAATATAGAAATAAAAAATAGCTTATCACAGTTTTCACATGTTATTAGGTCACATATGACATGATTATTGGCAGTTTTCATAGTTTCCCACCAATAAAATAAAATAACAATTAAAGAAGAAACTTATACTCCAAATATCAATAGATGGTTTCTGACCATTCAAGATTGCTTGTTATTTTAGAAAATATAATTTTATTTGAGTTAGTTTAATTGTAAATTGTAAGGTTCTAAAAATCGGTTTAGGCCACGCCTAGGCGATAACTCAGTTTTATCCGAAATATTTTTTTAAAAATTTGATTTATATCGATTTATACAATTCAAATCGATTTAAACTATTTAAAATCGGTTAAAATTAATCTAAATTAGTCTAATATGTTAATTTCATCAATAATGTTAGTATAGATCCACAATTTTTTCTGATTTTTTATTTTGCATATATAATTTTGATAATTTATCACAATAATTTTATATTTTTATTTTAAAATTATAATATAAATATAAATACCATATATATAAAATAAATAAATCAATAATTCGTTAACGCATAAACTCCGGATAACCTGCCTAGTCATTAGTCATCTATAAATCACATAGTTATCGCCTAGTGATTTTTTAACATTGTAACAGCTTCAATTTCTACATGTCATATTTTTATTTGTTTTGATAAACGTTTATTGTGATTTGGGTCTTCCTTAGTTTTTTCTTAATTTAATTTTTATGGAAGGTGTCTTTAACTATTGATGGATTTATCCTTTTGTAAGTCTGTCTTTACCGTTTGTGGGTATTTTTTTTCACCGGAATGGGTTTGCGGTTGGCCTCTCTACATTTGGGTTTCGTCTATTAGCTTTGTCTTAATCCATGTGATGCATTTGTAGGAGATGCATGTATTTGATTTTGATCGAAAATATATGTATTATGTATATGTATTCTTTTCAAAAAATAATAATATATGTATGGAATCTTCTATGAATCGGTTTTCGTTATTGAATATAAATGACTTTTTGTAAAAAGAACTAAAAACAAAAGAAAATGTGTAAAAATTGTATACGAGAGAGCAGTAGACATTCAGCACTATATTAAAGAATTTTATTTTGCCGACGTACTTGCTAAGAATTTTATAACTGATAAGATGAAAAAAAGATATCCGAGATAACTCTTTTCCATGAGTTTGATTCTAAATATAGGACATTGCAACGAGCCTTATCGAAAGTCGAATTTTCTTTCGGATTGAATCGAAAGTCTAATTGAGATGTTGAAAAAACAGAGTCAAATTAAGAGAAAAAAGTATATTAAAAAATCTTTTTCATTTCACACACTAATCAAGTCGTAGACAAGTAAGGCCAAAAATAATTTTCATGCCAACTAGTGTACTATAGATTTTTTTTTTTTTAAAAAAATTGGATAAAGTTATTATCATGGTCTCACCAAAAGGAATCATGTAGTGAACTATGCAATTACTTTTCTAAACTGAAGAATAGTATTTGAAATAGTGCTTCAAATGAACTCATTAAGTCTTATTAATAAGAACTTTTTTCTTATATATATATATATATATATATATATACCGAAACTCGATGCTTATTTGTGTTTTTATACTGAACTAGATTCTGAAGGACGGGTATATATTTTGTTTTAATTTTTTTAAGAAATTTATTTTTTGTAGTTGTGTTTTTTTTTGTAATCAATATTATTGTTTTTTTTGTTCTGTTTTGAGAAATTAAGTTTTCATATTTGTGTTTTTTTTGTAATCAATATTATTGTTTTGTATTATTTTACAAAGTGCAGTTATATTTTTATGATGTGTTTTAATTTTTTTTTGAGAAATTTAATTTTTATATTTTTTGTAATCAATATTTTTTTTTGTTTTGCGAAATTTAATTTTTATATTTGTGGTTTGTTTTGTAATCAATATTATTGTTTTGTTTTACAAAGCGCGGATATATTTTTTGTTTTGCTTTTTAGTATTTTTTTCTATAAATACATAATTTTTAAAGTTTTTTTCTTATATTTTAAGTAAATTTAGTTTATATGCTAGTGACTATATTTATTCAAATTATTATTTAGAGATTTTGATAATTAAATTGAATTTGTGATAATGCATAACTATACATTCGTGCCATAACCATATCACATATTAACTTTTTACTTTGTTCTTAAGAAATGATACACTACAAAATACCAAAGTATAATTATAATTTAATCAATATTAATAATCTTTCTTTCATTAAAATTCTATTAGCCCATTAAAAATATAAATTTATATGGGCCATAGTATACAAACCAACAAATAAGCTATATTTATAAACAAAATCAACTCCCAGTTTTAATTATCTTACGGACAAAACACTTGTGACCTTGTGTTGTCTACACTCATTTCTTTTTTTTGGTGAAAATTGAAAAAAAATGAAAGACTTTTAATTTCTTCTCAGAAACAAATTTTTTTTTTTTAAAAAAAATTTCCAAATTTGTTGTTATATATATATTCTTTTAAAATGGAAATTAAGTGGTTATCAAAAATGGTTACTTTATATATTTAGATGTTATCTTGGTAGGTGATTACATAATCGAAGATGGTTACACTAATTACGTTATATATTTAGATGTTATATATATTTAGATGCATTTATAAAATATATGATTTATTGTTTTAGGTAGATAATGTTGAAATTAATTGTTGGACTAAACATATATCAATACGTCATCATAATTATGTTTTAATAGAAAAGATGCTAAATTTATTTATATCAAAACTTTTTTACTCGTTTAAAAGAAAAAGAATTAATGGCCTACTACTCACTACCACCTAAATTTTATTGCCTTCCAAACCACACCTGCTTATCCATCCTTGTGAGCAACAGAGCTGAAGACCACTCTCGTATGAGCATTTCTCTCCTGCCACAACAAGTATACCTAACAAAAAAAGTTGTTGATGCACCTTGAGTGCCCTCTGCCATAATACACAGAATCTGATGCCATCTATTTGAGAAGCTAAAAGCTAAAAGCTTGCCAGCAGGTCCTTTCAAAACAGTCTGTGTGTATGAACACGTGAAGTATAAGTGATCTCTTGATTCCATTGCGTTATTACACAGCAAGCATAGAGTATCAGCTTGTGTGTTTATTTGTGTTTGGATTTTCTTTATAATGTATAACTATAAAATACTTTTATCTTCTTTTCAATCAAACATCATTTCTAAATTATAAACGCAAATAGGAAAAATCACACACACACACATATATATATCGCTTAAAAGTATATATGATTAACAATACAACCACATTTGAGTTTTGAACAACCAAGCTATTAGACCATGGTTATAGGGGTTTTTTAGGGGAGTTTTATGGAGTGGGAAGGGAGTGAGACCCACAAAAAAACCACTCTCCAAAATCACTAGTTAAGAACTGATTTTATGATAGTTTTTACACTGTTTGTGGGCCCCACTAACACGTGGCGGCCCGCGATTGGTTCACTTTTTAACTTTTTTGAAAAAATAAAAAATAAATAAGAAACCCGGTTATTGATGCCCTTCGTATGTGAAACTATCAACACCTTATTTCATGAAAATAGCAATATTAAGAACTCATGTTTAGTCACTTATTTTGCATCGAATGTGATTCCAACTTTTTTTCCCAACTTCTAGACCTAATCGTTTATTACCTATGCCTTTTTGGTTGATAATTATTACTCTACTTCAGCCTACTATTTTTATTGGAAAAGGTACTCTACGTTGCAATATGAATGCTTGTTCAAATTAATCGAACACTTGCTAGCTGCATATATTAAAATACAATTCTTATCAATAATTCAAACGTGCAGTCATATACCGAAAAATTATTCATCGGTCGCTTTCAAACTAGATATTTCTATAAACAGTTACTGTTTAAAACGGTCTGTTTACGTAACTTTGTTACTCTTACAAATGAAAAAATATTACCAGCCTTGCGCTCTTAGAACACTCCTAATAAAAAAATTTAGCTTTGAAGTTCTTACAAATGGTTCTGGTGATAGGCCAATCAGTTTTCTTTCCGAGTCAATGTATTTTCCAATTAATCAAAGTATTACAAACGGGAATGAAGTTTCGTCGAAAAAGCCCCAAAACAATGCAAGCTTTCACTTTTCTATGATGTCACATATAAAATTAGTATTTCCAATAACATCTCCAAATAAATATAGTTTATGATAATATATTACATAAATATGTATTGAACGCTACCGTAAAGTTACCATTTAATTAAAAATCCCACAGACGAATCTGAATACAACAGATAAATGTTTTTATTTATTATATTATTTCTTTAAATTTTATCTCAAGAGGTATCCTCTACTATGAAGTATCTTTATTTTATTGATGTTTATATAGCCTAGGTTGCATGAAAATTTCCTATGAGGTTTTGGAAAGTTTCAACACATGTTGGAAAACCGAAAATTGTTTAAAAATGTGTTTTCTAAATACGGTTTGGAAATGTGTATTATAAATAAATAGTTTTAAATATAATAATTAAATAACCAGTTTGATATATTAGTAATACATAAGTAATTAATTAGATTCATTGCATAAATATAATTTTTTGACACTTTTGGACAGATTAGTTCTGGGTATTTAAATTTATAAATCTTTGACTACAGAAATCAGAGTTCAAGACAAAATGTTAACTAAAAGTAATGGAAACAAGAATAACAATGATGTTTTAAATCTCTATAATTTATTATAATAAGTTATAATTATATCCAAAACTAAAATTTCTTTTATAAATATTAATATATAAAAAAATTAATATTTTTAAATGTTTAGATTTCAGACCCCATATAATGTGTCTAATCGATCATTTTTATACAGTGTCTACTTAACACCTACCAATTTTTGAATATTACTTAAATATTTACATTTGTTGAATAATTTTTATACAGTGTCTACTTAACACCTACCAATTTTTGAATATTACTTAAATATTTATATTTGTTGGTCAACCCTTTTGGAAAACTCTAAGGTTTTCGAATAGTTAGAATTTTAGTTGCGTCGTCGTTATGAAATTTTCATTTTCATTTTCATTTTTAAAACATTATTGGAACAGTTGTAATTTTCCAAATATGAAATTAATAGCTTATATTGGTGATAATAATTATTATATATTTCGTTGACTAAATCTTAGAGGTGTTATAAATGGAAATGATATGGAAGAAAAGGAGTCAAATATATGAAGAAGTGAAGTTTATATATATGAAGTTATACTTCACAATACAGTCAAATATATCAAGCTTACTCTAAAAATAGTTAACAAAATAAAAGTCCTACTTCGAAAATATCTAATTCCATTTACTACATGGTTCTATAACAGATATGTGACATGACAGACACACACCAGGGATCCGATCCCTTCTAACGTAGTCCACCCACTAATATCGGCCGGTCATTATGAATACCTTATCTGTATAATACCACAAATGTGATTCTTACCACCTTTTCATCTCAATCCTACTATAGTCAAAACCTTTTCAAATTTGTCTACGTCCTGTTTCTAAGAAATAAATGCATTACCTCGAATATAATCCACTCCATGCATTGAATTTATTGCCATTTTATGCAATATAAAAAGTTATTGTTAGTCCAAGAATTTTTTTTTAATGAAAGTAAGTTGTGTTCCAAAAAAAAGGGAGTATAATATCTGAATAAAATGTGTAACTAATAAAGCATAGCTTCTGATTCCAACCTTCACGCACACTTCGTTGCTTATATATTCCAACCAGAACAACACCAAAAAAACATCCCTCTCAAACACACACTTCTGTCCTAATACCAAACCAAACAAAAAAAAAAAATCAAGAAAATGGTGGCTGCAAGTCCCGGCGGTGGCTCGATGAAGAGCCTAACCATCCAAATCCTAACAGGAAGATGGTTTATGTTCTTTGCGAGTCTCTTAATCATGTCGGCGGCTGGAGCCACTTACATGTTCAGTCTCTACTCAGGTGATATCAAAACAACCTTAGGCTATGACCAAACCACTCTTAACCTCCTTAGTTTCTTCAAAGATCTTGGAGCCAACGTTGGAGTCCTCGCGGGTCTTATCAACGAGGTGACTCCTCCTTGGTTCATCCTCATAATAGGAGCTATACTTAACTTCTTCGGATACTTCATGATTTGGCTTGCTGTTACTAAGAGAATCCCGAAGCCTCAAGTTTGGCACATGTGTCTTTACATCTGCATCGGAGCCAACTCACAGTCGTTCGCTAATACCGGGTCGCTCGTCACATGTGTTAAGAACTTCCCTGAATCACGTGGTGTTGTCTTAGGGATTCTCAAGGGGTATGTTGGTCTTAGTGGCGCCATTATTACACAGCTCTACCATGCCTTTTATGGTGAAGACACCAAGTCTCTCATCTTGATGATTGGTAAGTACAACTTGTAAATAAAATGATAAAACAATATGGTAATGTTATGAAACAGAGGAAAACATAAGTCAATGGTTACTATCATGGTTCTAAGAATTTGACGCCAAGACTATAGGCAACAAATCAGTTACAAACAAAACGATTTTTCTAAAACAATTTTCTAAAAATCGATATAGCCGTCAACCTTTTATTGTGTAATAGAAGATTATATGAAAAAATAAATAGATAAAAACCAAAACAGATCTAATTTTTTTTCCCAAAATAGCACTAAAAAAAGATCAAAATAGATTTTATTAAAAGATGTAAATATATATTTATACTCTTGGGTTAATTAATCTAAATTTAGGGTTTAGAGTTATGGGGTTGGGTTTTGGAGTTGAGGTTTATAATTAAATAAAAATTTAAAAATATTAAAATTTTCAAAATAAAAAGATCTATTTTGATCATATCTTTTCTTGAGTGCTATTTTGTGACAAAAACTTTAAAAAAAAATCTATTAGAGAGATTTACCCAAAAATAAATGGTTCGTTCGTTTACTTGGGTTACTGGTTAGGCGTTAATCTTTTATAAAATGTCTAATTACATTTTTTTGAACATTGGTTACTATCTGAATCTTGATTAGCATTTTTGACTAACTAAATGATTTTTTTTCTGTATATCCAGGTTGGTTACCTGCAGCAATCTCGTTTGCTTTCTTGAGAACGATAAGGAATATGAAAGTGGTGAGGCAAAAAAACGAGCTAAAGGTGTTTTATAACTTCCTCTACATATCACTCGGCCTCGCAACGTTTCTCATGGCGGCCATCATCGCTGACAAACTCTCCGGCTTTACACAGAGCGAGTTTGGAGGTAGCGCCGCCGTGGTGATCATCTTGCTTCTTTTGCCGGTCCTCATCGTCGTCTTGGAAGAAAAGAAGCTTTGGACGGACAAACAAGTCGCGTTATACGATCCAGCACCGATCAATATCGTCACGGAGAGACCAAACTTGGCTTCATCTGAAGTCAAAGATAGTGATGAAAGGTCAACGGAGGTGTTGAGTGAAAAAACGGCGTCGTGTTGGACTACTATGTTTAGTCCACCGGAGAGAGGTGATGACTATACGATCTTGCAAGCGTTGTTTAGCGTGGACATGTTGATTTTGTTCTTAGCGACTATATGTGGTGTGGGAGGGACTTTGACGGCTATAGACAACTTGGGACAAATCGGTGGCTCGTTAGGTTATCCACAGAGAAGCGTTAGCACGTTTGTGTCACTTGTAAGCATATGGAATTACTTTGGTCGTGTGGTCGCAGGTGTGGTCTCGGAGATCTTCTTGATCAAATACAAGTTCCCAAGACCTCTAGTGCTCACTTTGATCCTCCTCTTGTCCTGCGCCGGCCACCTTCTAATCGCTTTTAACGTCCCTGGTGGACTCTACGTCGCATCGGTCATCATAGGGTTTTGTTTTGGTGCGCAATGGCCGTTACTATTTGCTATAATCTCCGAGATTTTCGGACTTAAGTACTACTCTACATTGTATAACTTTGGGTCGGTCGCAAGCCCCATCGGGTCGTATCTGCTAAACGTTCGGGTCGCAGGGTATTTGTATGACAAGGAGGCTGAGAATCAGAACAATGCATTAGGGATACGGAGAAGTGATGGGCAAGATCTGAGCTGCACGGGCACGGCTTGTTTTAAGCTGTCATTTATTATAATAACCGCGGCAACTTTGTTTGGTGCATTGGTCTCGTTGATCTTGGTGATCCGGACCAAGAAGTTTTACAAGAGTGATATCTATAAAAAGTTTAAAGAAAAGGCCTTGGCCACCGAGATGGAGATGGCGGCCGCTGCTCCATCAAGGTCGGCGGCCGAGGATAAAGAGAATGAGAATGTCAATGGCAAAGTGTTAGGCAAAGGAGGGTAAAGTTGCTTGGTATATGATTGTAAAAGATACTAGACAAGAAAGTATTTTCTAAACATATAATATGTTCGCAGTGTAAACTATTGAAACCCATCAGTCCATCACATTTGTTTTTTTTTTATATGATGTTTTCATCGTTTTGTGTTTTAGAGTTTTGGATGGTAGTGAAATTTGGAGATAGGCAAGGTGTGATTTTGCACATTTGTTTTTTTTATATGATGTTTTCATCGTTTTGTGTTTTAGAGTTTTGGATGGTAGTGAAATTTGGAGATAGGCAAGGTGTGATTTTGCGAGCCACAAGTGACTGCCACAGAATAAAACATTATTTATAAAGATAAAGAACTCAAATTATTGCAAGTGGAAAAAGTTGGCTCACGTGTGTTGGTACCACTTGGAGTTTAGTGTCGATCTAACACTTACGTAATGTGAAATATAAAACTAGTGCGTCACAATGATATGTGGAAAGTTGAAAGGTAAAAGGTTTATGAAAAGGATTTTGTTTTGAAAACGTGCAATATTTCTAGAATACATATGTTCAAAACTACAGTCTCATCAGACTTTTAAGTTAGTGGGTACTGGATGACTCGTGAAATTGTTTCCCACTTTCGTAGTGCTTATAAATGTTAGGTAGTGGATAAAGAATCCAAAAAGACAAACCAATAAACTGTTGGAAAGTGGTCCCAAAATATTAGTTTAATATGAACCAGAAGTATTTTTCTTTATAAATCGCACATATTTTAAACCTTCGTCTCGTAATTTTCCTTTTGACTATAATATTTTCATTTGAAAACGCATGAAAAGAAAATATATGGATATTGGTATAAAGTCATATAGTTTAAAATTATACTGATATAACACAATAGTTTTTAAACTAAAATTATAACAAAATAGTTAACAAATTGTAATGTTTTTCTGAATGTTTGGTATTTGAGTGGTTTTGAATACAAAACATGTTTTCCTTTCTGAATGGTTGGTAGTTGAGTAGGTTATCAAAACAAATTTTGAACTTTTTTCTTTAAAAATTATGACAGTTCCAGAGTTCTGGTCAATAATTTCTTTTAGTATATGGAATGTATATTAAATTAAGAAAATTCAAGATGTGAGAATATCTGAGATTTGAGTAATCATAAAAAGATTTGTTACAAGTTTTATGGAAATTTGAAGAAATTTCAAAGTTTTTGAACAAATCTTTTAAATTTTAAATATATTTTTTAAATTATGATAATTGATATTATTATCATTTTATGAAAAATATAAAATTAAGAAAAATAAAAAATAATTTTAAATAATTTATATTTTATCTCATTTCAAATAATTTGATTTTTTTTTTTTAAAATAGGAAGGAAAATTTTCTATTTTTAAAAAGTTCAAATACCATCATAGAAGATGGTATTTCAATTCATTGTTTTACACTAAAAAATATCATATTTTGTTGGATGTTGTTGATGAGATTTAGTAAAACTTATAGGAATGACTAATTCAATAATCTTAATTTTCATATAGAATTTAGAAATGCTACATATAATAAGAGGAGATTTGAGAAAAGAAATGAAATCTTCTCAAATTGTAAATCCAATAAGACCCCTAAATCTTGAACAAAAAACTATTTTATTTTATCACTAAGCCACAATATTTTTGGCAGCAGAAATTCAAAATTGGAATGAAAAATACTAAAAGTAAAAACTTACTCTCTCTCTCTTAAGATAATTGATGTTTTAGTTGAATACACAAAAATTAAAACATAATTTTTTCCCAAAAAATTGTATTAAAAATATAAACTAAAAATAATTCAGCAAACCATCAAAAAAAATATAACCCATTATTAGATACATAATTTTCAATAAAAATTACAACTAATAAAAAATATCTAAACATCATCTATTTTAAAATGGTGGGAGTATATTGTTAATAGTCTCCTACAGTTTTCTCGTATCATTTGTCAACTCAAGCTTTTAAAGTTGAAATGGATCCAATCGAAAATTCAAATCCCCGCAGATACTTAGAAAATGTTGCATCAGTATTTGAACAAGGATAATACGTGGATGGCTCTGAGTTCTATAAATCAGTTAATTGGTCATAAAACTGCTTATTAAATGTAAAGTAGATGTGTCCAAAAAAAAATGTAAAGTAGATAACTGAAACCCATAATCTGACAAGTGATTAGTACATAGCATCATCAACACTGATTGCAAACCAATAGACCATTGGTCCAAGAGTATTGGATTAGAGGTAGCAGTAGCGTCCATGTCTCGCCTAAAGAAAATAATTTAGTGAAAATTTAATCTCAGTTAGTTGTCTAATTTTTTATTTATAATAATCAGTTATTAATTTGTTAATCAGTTGTCCAGTCTATTCTACTAATTCAGAATCATATTCTTATCTATTAATAAAGTACTGTCATTTAAGTTTGAAATGGTTCAACAAGACAATATAATATATTTGGAGCATTGTAAATACATTTATTATAATTCGGTTACTAAGAAGTTGGTCATCAGAATATATTGATTTAGGTTAACCCATGACTTAATCCCAACTTACCTACCACAAAATATTTAAGTTATGCACACATATTTTTAGTATATAAACTTTAAAATTTTATATACAATTTTTTTTACGTCAAACATTATATATTCTTATTATAATGGGAGAATTCTGCTTTTACCCTATTTTTTGTATACTATTCATGTTTATCTTCATTAGAGAGACATTTTCAAAAATATTTAAAGTATAACTTTTTATTAAAAAGACAAAAGATATTTCTATCTTTGTTTTATAGATATAGAAATATAAATAATTATTTAAATAAATAATAATAATAATTTTTTATAGTTTTTGGATTCTATATGTATAAATTCAAAAAATTTAGAATTATTTTTTAAAGTTTTATTTTGAAATTTAAAATTGTTTTTGAAACTACTTTACAGAATTTTTATTTTAAATTTTAAGTATTTATTTATTAATTTTTAAAACCATAATTTACTTAGAAAATAATATGGTCAGGTTTTAATTATTATATTGATATTATATTTTATACACTTGTTATGATCTAAGCAGGTTTGTTATTTATCGTATAACATGTCTATATTAATGAAAACGTATACAAATATTTCTGAGAATCTTCAAAATAAAGTAAACCGTGCAACTAAATATTCATTCTAAGCTCTTTGATAATGAGTTGAGACAACATACCTAAGTTGTTTTGGTATATGTAAACTGAAGTTTTGTCAACTTTCTAATAATCTCAACAACTTTAACAAATTGTCCAGATTTTCCTTTAATACAATATGCCTAAACTAATGCTAATACATATTTATATCTTAAACAAATTATAATATCCAAAAACTCAAATATAAATATATTTTTTATCAACTATTGTTCAAAATTCATGTAAATAGTAAATACTTTAATACAATTATGTAAGAAAAAAAATTTACAAAAAAATTTAATATTACAATAAAATCATTAATTTTGAAGTTGTAAACGTAATCAATAAATATAAATAAAATTTATACAATACAACTGAGCGAATCATAATCTAGTAATAATGGCACCGTGTTCTTTAAAATGAATCAAACAGGAAATATATATATATTATATGACGCCATTTTAAATTAAATATCAACTACTTAATAATCATATAATCATATCCATATACGTCAAATGATTTGAGTATAGTGAAGAATAAATATCTAAAACTGATTTGTTAATAATTAGTTTTAACATGATATCGGGAAATTTATTTCTATAATAGATGCTACTTTCACTTCATAATTATACCTAAAAGATCGACTTTGAAGATTATAATTTGTCATGGACTGTTGGACATGAAAGAAACGCTATATAGTGGGTGTGATTGTATAGTCAATATAGAGTAAATATTCTTTTTTTCAATATAGAGTAAATATTTTTTTTTCAATATAGAGTAAATATTTACTCTAACTTTTAAGTTACTGTAGGTTCCACTAAAACATTACCACTTAAGTAAAATATTGTTCTCTCATATTTACTCTAATTACTGTTTAAACATAGAAAAATACACACTTATTGTCACTCCAAGTTTTGCTAGAGTAACATCATTTACTCCATTTTTTTCTTTTCTCTTACTTTACTCTATAATTTTGTTTTCATCTTTTTTTCACCTTTTCTTTTTACTCCATTTTACTCTAACAAAACCAATCACACTCAGTATGTAAACTACAATTGGAAGTCGGAAGCAGCATTCAATGCAACGCGAGAAGTGGAATGTTCCAGGAATCTCCACCTGGAATAACATGGGGAGAAGCAACAATGCATATCCAATTATCCATACAGCCAGAAAAGGATACTACAAAATTATATAACAACCCATGCTAAAAGAGGAGATGTAACTAGTCTTAGAGATTGAGTCTTTAAATTATTAGTGTTTTTAAAAAAAAAGAATCTTTAAATTACTATAGCTTTTAGATAATTCATACTAGTAAAATCTGTTCATTTATATCTGAAAAATCCTTTAGAAGTACGAATTATCAAGCATTGATCAAAGATGATCTGTTTTTTATGACTTTAGTTAAGTGATAAATGCCCAACATGATAAACCCAAATCAGACTCATGTTAGACTCATGTTCTAGATATTACGAGTATGAGAATTTTAGTGGTGTAAACTTTCATTTGTTTCTATTTGAAGCCCAATAATGTAATGGACTCGGTTTAGTAAAAGCAAATCCGCTATATATATTTTTTTTTTTTGTCGACATCCTCGATATGTATATTATGTGGGTGTGTATGTGTATAAGATGTGAAAATAGAAGAACCCCCAACATGTTGTTAGTCTTAAAACAAATTTTAATTTTGTTATCTAAGAATAATGTACAACGATATGACATATAGAGGATTGGACCAACGTGTGTTCTATATTCAATTTCACTATCAACTTTCTTTCATTTAAAAATTTACATCATACTGTTTTGCAGTATGATCGATTTTTAAGACTAGTTAAATAAATTCTTGAAAAATATAAAATGATAAACGCATTCCAAAATTCTAATAATGTTTTTATTTAAAAATTCTAGCAATTTCCTAAATCTTTGCTAACTTTAAGTTAAAGTCGAAATAACATCATTTGTTTTTATATCAAAATATTCCAAAAAATTCTATATAATTATGAAAATATATGAAATAAAATATATCACATAAAGTTATATTAGCAATAGCCTATATCCGTATGTCTTGATTTAAAATCTGGAAGTAACATAATTTGTTAATCATCAAAAATATTTTAAGATATTTATAACTTTCTAAAACAGTTTAACAATAAAAACTTCATTATGTAAAAATACAAATACATATAAAACATAATATCTGTAATGTATACAATATTGTATAAATTATTTTTGTATTTTCAACATTATAATAGACTTAATTACATATACTTCTCTACTGGAATGATAAATAAATAAAGTTGGAGTATTTCGCACTTTTCTAAGAGATATATTTTGAAGTTGGGGTATTTAGCAGTAACCGTTGCAGTACCTAATTTGTATATGAAAATAGGTATTCAGTTTTCCACATGGATTAGGTGTTTATCTAATTGATTATTTTTCTTGTATACCTTATATATAATCATTAAACATTACAACATATTTCGGTAGTTATAAGTCATCACTACGATGATTATTTTTATAATTCTTAACAAAATAAATTAGTTCATCTAAAAATTATTATATTTTTTATTAAATTAACTATCAAATGAATTAGTAATGAATAAAATAATATTTTACATTTCTTCTTTAAATAAAAGCTACGAAACTACCTTATATTGTTAATAAATATATAACAATTAATAATTTTGAATAATAAGTATTTGATAACATTTTCATATCCTTTATAATTTTTGTTTAATTTTATATTCTATAAAAAAATAACCACATTAAGCACATAATTAAAAAAATAAAAAAATTTCTTATATGCTAACTAATTCTTTATGATCAATGGTTTAACCTTTTATGTTATAACAAGATACAAATGATCATAAAATTATATAAATATAAAATCTCATTTATCATATTATATATATATCATATAAATACTTAAACATGTTAATTTTAAAATTTGCATTGATTAGAAAGTCTTAATTAACAAATATTTATATTAATAAAAGTAATATTTCTGTTACAACAAATAAAAATTTCTATTAAGTATTAATCATGAAGCATTACAACATGTTTTGGTAGTTATGTGTCATCACTATGATGACTATTAGAATCCTTAGAAAATAGGTTGGTCCATTTAAACATATATTATATTTTTTATTAAATTAACTACCAAATTAATTAGTAGTAAATAAAATAATATATTATAGTATTTCCTTAAATAAAAAGCTACGAATTACCTTATATTGTTAGTAAATATATAACAATTAATAATTTTGAATAGTAAATATTTGATAATAATCTCCATCATTTTGTTTAATTTTTTTCTTAAAAATTAAACAATCACATTAATCATATAAATTAAAAAAATTCTTATAGGCTATATTTTGAATTTTTAAACAATTATAAATTACTAAGACTGTTTAGAAACCTGCATTAGCTTTTTATGTTATAATAAGATACAAATGATCATAAAATCATATAAATATGAAGTCACATTTATAAGATTATATATGTATAAATTAATATCGCTTAATTCAAATATATATCATATATAAATACATATACATGTTAATTTCAAAGTTTTCATTGAGTAGAAAGCCTCAATTAATAAATATTCATATTAATAAGAATAACAATTATGTTACAACAAATATAAAAATGTGAATAAAATTATATGAGTAGGAATTCTCAATTAATAAATATTCATATTTAAATATACTATATATCTACGTCAATATCATATAAATTTTATTATACTCTATATAAAATAAAGAAATGATTATTTGATTTTCCAACAACAAAATTTATTGTAAATAAAAAGGGATTTTTTATTTATGTGCTTACTCCAACTTAATTATATACATAATAGTTACCCGCTTCTCGATTATTCAATATATTTATTATCGCATACTACGTAAATGCACACAAAATAAATAATAATATGTCTAAATAATTTATATACGTAATTGATGTTTATTCCGTGTAAGCGTGAATCTGAAATATTATTGGATCATATCATTTCAGAAATAGAACTTTTCATATCAAAGTGAGATGATGAACTATAACATCCAAATGGTATCCTTGAAATGCAATGTAAATTAAATATATTTAAAAATAAAATATCAATAAACATGACCATCAACTTTATATTGACGATTTATGACTATACGTTTGAGGACTCATGACATGATGGTTGAACGATTAAAGTTAATATTCAATAATTATTTTTATATAAATTTCACCATATGCATGTGCGCGGGTAATAATATAGTGATAACTTATTTCTTGTTCTTCTGGTTTTTATGTTTTTCATGTTTTGGTTTCCCACTCTTAAGTTTTACGTTTCATTTTAGCAATTCAGATAACATTTTCTTTTCCTAAAATAAGAAATTTACTCAAAATCATATTTTTGATGGAGGAAACTTAACAGACACACAAACAAGAATAACCATGATTTAAATCAGATTTTTTAACTATATATATATATATATATATATATTTGCCCAATATATCGGGAATTAGATATAGTGACAAGCTTATTTTGAAAAAATATCGAAATCAAATTATTACAAGCCAAGTTTTTCCCACACACTAAATCCATATCGATAGCCGTTTTCAACTATCGACGTGACTTTCGGGAAAGTGAGGTTCTCCTCATTGCTTCAGATGCTAGGAGTTCTCTTAACTTCTCTGGAGTAGCTAGTTCCTAATGATCTCCACCAATTTATAACTTTCTCTCGAGGAAGCTTAAGACGACTGAATGGGAGGTTTAAGATACTCACCAAACCTTGCGAACGCTGCCAAAGCCAGTTTGTATAGCACCGCACAACGCGTTGAACCGCATCCCAAATTGAGCAAGTGCTCGCTTCTGCCATCTACGGACCTGCACAAGCCACACCCTGAAAAGAAGTCTTTAAACCTACACAAGAAAGTCAGCTACACCACCACAGATGGAACAAGACCAACACCACAGAGTCAGGATTTGAGCTACGATGAGATGCTGACTCTGAGACGGCTAATGAATCCCGAGAACCGTCTAAGCATCCAAAGCCTTTGAGAACCAAATGACCAATTTCTTGACCATTTAAAAATCAAACTCCGGAGCCAACAAAGTGAGATACACAATGACGAACGAGAAAATCCTAAAGTTAGGCCGTCGCCTACTCTCGGAAGAGCTGAACATGACGCCAGTATAGGGAGCTTCGAAAGATTTGCAGGGCAACAAGGAAAGTTGTTATGGCCATAGACGACCACTCGAGACGAAAGCATATGCACACACAAGAGGAACAAAAACCGTACACTTTCACCACGATCACATCCAACCTCCAACCTTTACATGAACCCTCGCTGCCTCCCCACGACGACGGGAAGCCGAAGAGGTCCAAAAAGGGGAAAAGGAGCCACTTCATGAACCCCTAAAACCGACTCAGAACGCCCCACCTCATCGAACCCTAGCTGTACGCACGCGACTCTTTTGAAAGGAGTGGTAGAAAAAAAAAGAAATACAAGAGAGAAATTGATATCTTCTTTTTCTTTATTAATTATCGATTTAAATCAAAAATTGTCAAGTGCTATTACTTAATATAGAGTCTAGCTAATTAATAGTATTACGTAAATACTATAGTTCTAATTACCCTAAGAAGAATTGTATACATTTTGTTAAAAATAATTGACTACTTATTTTAAGGATTTTTATTTTTATCCAACTTGCAGATAATTAAATCTGTTAGGTAAATATATGAAAAAATATAATGTGATTTGAATATTATTTAATATTTATAGTTATGTCCAACTTGCAGAAGAAAAAAATCAATCTATACGATGATGATGTGGAGAAGTAATAAAAAATTCAAAGAAGAAACCATTTGAGATCATCATCGTATAAGATTGAAAAATGAATTTTCTTTTACAAAAAGAAACAATATATGGGTCAAAGCTACAGTTCGAAAACAAAAAAAACTATGGGTCAAAGCAAAGATGACACATGACACCACAACCTTACGAAATAGGGTCTACGCGTAGGAACTTAAGGGCATCCACATCAATGAACCTCTTTGGAGTTTATCTTTTCATTTTTTTATTATTAAATTTTTTTGTTTTTCTTTTTTCTTTTTTTGAAAAAAAAAAAAAAAAAAGATAGATCAATCGCGGACCGCCACGTGTCGTGAACAGTGGTGATACGGGTTCACCAGAGTGAACCCCAAAGGTACGGATTCATCACTGTTCATCTAGAAAACTGTGTGAACCCTTCTTATGAACCCTCAATGTGCATGCTCTAAGAACTTTTTGATAGATACAATTCAGCTGATTTTGCAGTGGAGGAGAAACATTGATAGCAAAGAACTGAATCGGCTTTTTTACAAGAAAAGAAAAAGAACTGAATCGGTTTAGTAATATTTGGCAAAAAAAACAAAATTCTAAAATTAGTTTACAAAAAGTTATGTCAGAAATTAATGGTTACTGATTAATTTATCATATTTTATCATAATAGTAGACTAAACAAGAAAACTGATTGAAAAAATATAAAAAAATATTTCATCATTTCCGCTTTATTTATGAAAATATTTGAAAATATTTTTTGAAAATTGATGGGAAGAAAGTGACAAATCTCATGCAATAAACTAACCTGTATCACTATATGAAATTATGATTTTAAAATTTTAAATAATACGTATAGCGATATATCCAATTAATTACAAGAAATTATTCTAGATTTGGGTTCAATTAATTACGAATTTTTTGACCATTAGATTGACCACCAGATTCACACCTCCCGAGACAAAGGTGACTCAAGTATAGTTTATTTGCTTACGAATTTTTTGTTGTGTTACTAAAATAGAAGTTATAGTACTATTTGCGGACCCATATGAGAGTTGACAATAATGATTGTCATTGTTACACCGAGATTGGAAGTAAAATATACTCACTCCGTTTTATAATATATCATGTTTTAGAAGAGTTATAATGTTTAAACATCTAAGATGTATTAATTTATTTATACAATTTTAATTTAACCAGAAATTTTAACCAATTATATTCTAAATTTTTTGATTAGTCAAATTATCATTAAATAATAATTCTAGTGGTTTTTATACAAAAGTAAATATCTTAATCTTTGTAATTTTATCTATAAAAATCATATGATATAAACAAATTGATTATTTTTTTTAACCATGACAATATTTGAATTATCAGTGAGAGCACTTTAACCAAAGATTAAAGTATAGTTATTTAATATTCCTCATGTTTCATAATAATTGGAATTTAAATAAAATTTTGCTTTCAAAATAATTGAAGTTTTCATCTTTTTTTGTTAAAATTGATTTTTTTCATTTTTTATGTTAAAATGTAATGTTTTTAACATTTGTAAACAATTTACAAAACGTATCAGTTTTTATTGGTTAAACTAGTTTTATTAATAACATTTTTATAACCAAAATAAATTTAAGATTTTTTTTTTAATCTATGTGCAAAGGTCTTAAACAAATAAATAGAATGCAACATAAGAAATATTAACAAGTCGCTACTAAGACCATCATTATTGGCGGCTCTTAGGGCTAGCCCTTAATAATTATTGGGTCGAAAATAAATGAAAAATCAGTAAGGACTTTGCAAACGGACCTAAATTAAGGGATTTTTTGTTTGGTCCTTAAGGCAACGTGGCATGACAGGATTGGAAAAAGAAACTTATTAAGGGACAAAATAAAGTCTTACCAATAATCAATATTTTTACAATTGTCCTTAACAAAGTCTCTTAACACAAAAATTATAATAAAATATGTTTAAGGGCCCAAAATTAAGGGACACCTATAATGATGTTCTAAGATCCCAAAGAATATCTCATAGTTATATAATAAAAATTCATATCTATACCTTTCTCTTATTTTTCTACTTTATTAATATAGTCTTAAATATTCTATTTATAATCTAAGAGATGCTCTGTATCAAATCCTTTCTGACACAACTAATTGATCATCTTTGTATAATTAATCAAGAAAGGCAGAGTCATTTGCTTTAAGAAAATCTTATCTTAATTAAACAAAAGAACATCAAGTTTCAGTTTAGTTTAAGTCTAACTTCACGATTTAGATTGGATTAATCTACTTCCAGTTACAGTTTTTGACTAAATGTTTAACATCAAGAATAATATATCGAATTGGCCATTAAAATCAAAAGAATATTTTTCATCTCGTCATATGAAGAAAACATGATATTTCATTATATATTGTGAGAATGCTTGGGGCAATTTGGCTGGCTTCCAAATCCCCAAAAACTAAATCCAAACTTGAACATTTAACAGTAACTTAGGGGAAATAAAATCCCCAAAAATAAAATCCGTAATCCGAACCCAAACCGAAAAATCCGATCTATATCTGGTCCTAAACGTAAAAAATATCTGAATGGATCTTGTAAGGTGTTACAAAACATATTTGAACCCGAAGTGTTATTAAGCGAACCGGAATGGGTAACCCAAAAAATCCGAAAAACCAAAAAATTCAAAAAAATATCCAAAGAAACCGATCCGAATATCCAAATTAATATACAATATAAATATATACTTCAAATCTTGAATTTCATATTTATTTTGATATGATATCTAACAATTAGTATTTTAAATTTAAATAAGTACTTTAAATACTCAATTATATATAAATAAGTATATATTTCTTATTTTTTGCTTTTAAATTTTAGATATTACTTAAGGTATATCCAAACTGATCCGAAATAATCCGAATCCGAACGACATAAGGATTTTATGATGTGATACAAAACCGATCCGAAACCGATGTGTTATATCCGAACCCGACCCGTATTTGAACGAGCCAAGCCAAATACCAAACTTCCAAAAATTAGCAAGTAATTGGCTTGCGTCCAACCCTAATCACAACTGCGCTATCAACCACCAATAATGACTGATGAGTCTTAGGGTCTATTCATGCATGTATCCAACCGATCAACATAGAGTTTGCAGTGATCCACTTGTCATAATCCTTGAATGATGTTGATGGTTTTTGCAGAGTTCCGTCTATGAACCCTAACTTTTGTTTAACTAGAATATTGTTGCGTGCTATTTTTGTCCATATTTTTTAACTACCACTATTTAAGAAAATCGGTGTAAATACTTGATGAGGATGGTCGGATGGAAATAGATCATATGGAGAGTTGGTGATAATTTCACTGCTGGAACTTGTTATTCCGCTGTATGGAATTTGAGAAGAACATTCTTCTGGAACCACCATAGTTTATGATCACCAGAGATTGCTTTTGATCGTTATTTGAGTATGAAATTACTTGCAGAGGTCGCAAATGTTTTAGAAAGAGGTGCGAAAATATTTAGTTAGGATTATGTTTCTAAATCTGATACCATAATAAATTAGAGAGAATACTTATTTTTACTGAGAATATTTAAAATTAAACCATATAAAAAAGAAAGAGATAAAACTAAGATAATTATGTATATATATATTCTTTATAGATTTGCATATATCGTAATAATATACAACCATGATGAATGTGGCCTAATCAACAAACTTTCGGTGCTTTTCACAACGACTGCACATTTTGTTTAATATTTATAACTGAAATGTACCTGTTAAGGTATGAATTTGGAAGTGGTAGTTCATACAGCGCTACTAGTCTCCCAAAGCCTCTTCTTCATTACAACGTCAACAGGTTCTTGTCTTTGAATTAGTCAATAGTCTTCTTTCCCCAGTATTTTTTATAAATAATACTATGTAATTAGGTGAAGGATCTAAACTTATACAAACATTTATATAATTCACCTGTGTCAGCTACTATGAACTTTATAGCATATAGTTTCCATTTTAAATATAAAGACGTAAAATTATTAATACAATAATATTACTATTTTATACCAAGCACAAATAGAGTTATATTTTAATATAAAATTAAACAGAAGTGAATATTAAATCAATTTTTATATTAATTAAATACACAACAAATGATTAGACAACGTATTTTCTTTGATTGGAAACATGTAATCAAGCGGAATTCATACAGTACAGCATATTTCAAAAAGACAAGAAGATGTCTTTTTCTTTGGTCTAATTTCTTCAAATACCGCATGCAACTTGTCTCTCCATCAAATATGGTGCTGGCCATGCGCATTTTTCTATTTAGTTATTTTTATCATTATTTTAAATTTGAAGAACTCAGATAAGAAATATATTAACTGATTGTTTAATATATTATTTAACATATATACTAGCCAGCCTATGTCAAGTTTGTTAATTCACTATTTATTATTTAGCCACATTGTTTTGAGTTGGTTAATTCATAGTCGGTTGATATACATATATTAGCCAGCCTATGTCAAGTTTTAAATAAAATTAAATAATATGTAAAAATTATCAAATTAAATGTTATATAACATATATCATTCGAAAATTATGAATTTTAAACAAATCAGGATTAGAAATATTATTCTGCAGTTCTGGAAAATTTTAAAACCTATTTCGTAGATGAAATATAATTATGAATTAGATTCCATTAATAAAGAAAAAAAAAAGTATTTTTCAAGCCCATGAAACGAGTTCAGTACAATATAATGATTGCGAATCTCACTTCTTTTGTTTGTCTTTCTTATATCTCTTTGCAAAAAGTTAACAGCGCATGTGTATATAGATCTTGTTTTATTAATAAAAAATGTTATCATTTTATTTTGTCATCTGTATATATGTATGGGCATAACAGGAAGAAAAGCCATATCACTTTCTTTCTCCTTTTCCCCTTTTCTTTCAAAAGTTGATCTGAAAGTTAAAGAGTTTTGAGCAGTGAAAGTAATGGCAGTAAAAGAAAGATCGTTGGAAGAGACACCAACATGGGCTGTTGCTGCTGTTTGCTTCGTTATTCTTTTCATCTCTATCATCATCGAATATTTTTTGCACTTTATTGGTCACGTACGTATATTTTCTTCTTCTTTGTTTCCATCTTATATCACCCAAGTCTTCTTTTCTCTCTTTTTTGCTCTTCTCCAAGTGTCAGGAAAACATAAGATAATTTCATTATAGATGGCTTTCAAAACGTGTTACATCATCTATTATTTCTTTACTAGAAAATTCAAAATTTAGTTGGTAACTCCCCAGTACCGGCACTGAGTACAAGCTTTAGAAGCTGTAGCTTTTGGTCCTAAATAAATATTTAAAATTTCGGCCCTAATTTTTCATGTATCTCTAGTAGTCTTGTTGGTAAAAACATCATCTTAATTCTTTAAAAACTAAAGGGTTCGAGCGTTTATGTTGCATTTTCATATTTTTCTTTAAAATTTATAAATAAATCAGCCCATTTTTTTTTGTTGGCTTCCAGCCCCTAAATTTATAGGGCCGGACTATAACTCCCACAATCTTGACTTTCTTCTAAATCTTTATAGTGGTTTAAAAGGAAGCATAAGAAGGCTTTATATGAAGCTCTTGAAAAGGTCAAAGCAGGCAAGTTTAATTACTCTTTTATAAAGATTTATTATCATAAGTTTGGATGTAGCTTTAAATCACAATCTGATCAATCTTTTTCTATTTGAACTTTCAACTAACTTTTCTTTTTTGGGGTTTGTGGTGAAAATAGAATTGATGCTACTAGGATTCATATCTCTTCTACTTGTTGTACTGCAAGCACCAGTCTCCCAAATTTGCATCCCCAAAAAAATTGCTTCGACTTGGCATCCTTGTAGTAGCCAACAAGAGCTCGCTAAATATGGTAAAGATTATATCGACGATGGTCGTGAGGTTCTTGAAGACTATGACTTCAACGACTTCTATAATCATCGTCGCAGTTTAGCCACTAAGGGTTACGACAAATGCGCAGAAAAGGCATGTTTTATATTGAAGTTGATGATTACATTTAACTTTTTTTTAAAAATCATCCTTTTTGTTTAACAAATTCTGTTATTATTATGATTTATTTTGTTTTAAATTATTATTTTCAGGGGGAAGTAGCATTAGTATCTGCGTATGGTATCCACCAGTTGCATATATTCATTTTCGTGCTCGCTGTATTTCATATTCTCTACTGCGTTTTAACCTATGCTTTGGGAAAAACCAAGGTACATGATACTTTCAATACATATTTTCACAACTGCATATATATGTAACCATGTATAGTTTTAATTTTGTGATGTAATATACAGATGAAGAAATGGAAATCATGGGAGAGAGAGACCAAAACAATTGAGTACCAATATGCCAATGGTATGCACAAACATATTAGTCATTATCTCATCTCCATAAAGTTTCTTTTGGCAATAATCGTCAAAGACAACAACAAAAAAAAAAATTAATATTTTCAGGTAAAAATATATTCGTCGGTGTTTGATATTTGCAACGTTAACATCATGTTATCATGTATCACTTGGATTTATTTATTCATCTATAACTCTCACGCTCGTATATTTTTATTGAATAATATAATCAGACAATGAGTAGAATATCCAATGACTCAACGCCTTTTGTTTGATTTGTAAAAGTATTATGAAAATACGTATTGATTTTTAACCAGAAAATAAGAAAAAATCTCATTTTTTTGCAAACAACCGATTTAATGGCCTAATAACTTCAAATCGATGCGGTACTTTACCTCCGACCGTATATGCGTCGTAGTTTTTGAACATGGCTTATTGTTAAGTACATGTGTTATGTACTCCTCTTATTTAATTCAGCTAAATATTGTAGATCCAGAGAGGTTCAGATTTGCAAGGGATACATCGTTTGGACGTAGACATTTGAATGTATGGAGCAAGTCTTCCTTTACCCTCTGGATTGTAAGTTTGTATTTATATATTCTTCTAAATTTTTTACTTTATTTTTTCCTGTAACTTGGTTATAAATTACAACAAAAATCTTGGATATATGGGGGGCATGCAGACATGTTTCTTCAGACAGTTCTTTGGATCAGTGACAAAAGTGGATTATCTTACACTAAGAAACGGCTTTATATTGGTAAGTAATATTATCTTATTCATAAAGCAATAATAATTTTACTAGACCCCAAATTTTTTTAACTGTATTATTCATTTTTAGAATCGAGTTTTTTTTTTTTGAAATTATTGAATGTGTGCAGGCGCATTTACCAGCAGGAAGCGAAGCTCGTTTTGATTTTCAAAAGTACATTCAAAGATCTCTGGAAGAAGATTTCAAGGCTGTTGTCGGTATAAGGTGAGTCCCATTTCTTCATTTAAATCAAAGTATTTTCTCCTAATTATTAACTAATTTTCTATAATATTATAAATTTTCTGGTTAATTAAGTACATTATTGTGTGTTTATTGAACTACAGCCCAGTGATATGGTGCATTGCTGTCTTATTCATATTGACTAATACAAATGGTTGGTCCTAATTCCTTATAATTTCTTTTTTAAGTAATTAAGAAAAATATATATATACCAAATAGATAAACTTATATTTCTTTTAAAATTGTGATAGGATGGGAATCCTATTATTGGCTGCCTTTCATCCCTTTGTTTGTAAGTTATTACAAACACTTTACTTCAAAACTTTTCATTTGGTTTTGTTATGCAGTTGTGATCGTGAACGTATATTTATTAATGATTATAATTATATGTTGGTTTGTTTAATGAAATGAAGGTGATATTAATAGTAGGAGCAAAACTTCAAGTGATAATATCGAAATTAGGATTGACGATTCAAGATAAAGGAGATGTGGTTAAAGGAGCTCCTGTGGTTGAACCTGGTGATGATCTCTTTTGGTTTGGTCGTCCTCGTTTCATTCTCTTCCTCATTCACTTGGTTCTTTTCACGGTATTAACTAATTTAATTTATCATATGTGTTTTATGTATTTTGAGTTATGGGTTTTTCAGAAAATATAATTTTATGTAATTTTTTTTCAGAATGCATTTCAACTGGCTTTCTTCGTTTGGAGCACTGTGAGTAACAGTCCTGCTCTTCTGAAAAAAAAAATCATTTAAATGGGTGTTGTAAATAAATTAATTGATTATTGGTTCTGGTATAATTTTGCAGTACGAGTTCACACTCAAGAACTGCTTCCATCACAAAACCCTAGATATTTCACTCAGGATCACCATGGGGTTTGTTAACTCCTTACCTAATACATAAAACATTAATATATATTAAGTATCTTTTGTATCTTTACACTAACTTTTTGTTGTTGTGTCATACAGAGTATTGGTACAAGTTGTATGCAGCTACATCACTCTACCTCTCTATGCTCTTGTGACTCAGGTATATAATCCAAATTGCTAAACGTTGTGTTTGATACAATCAAAACTAATTATTTAGTAATGAGTCGAGTAAACGGTTAGTTCTCTTATGCTTCGGGTTCAAACTATTTTTGGGATAGAATGTTAGTTTTGAAATTGGAATATCCAAAGGCTGATTCCGGAGACTAGAAAGTTATGAGCCTAAAGCCGAAACTTCCACTGTTGACAAAAAAAAAGAGTCGACTAAACTCTTGGATCGGTAACATGCATATAGTACTATAGATAAACTTTAAATCTGATATCATGTCAACAATGTTAAGGTATTTTTAACTCAACATCAAATTGCAATGCATTAGATTGATGCTTGTCTCGTATATTCTTGATTATTAGGTCTTAAAAGAGGATTCTATAACAATAAATTGTAACTGCAGATGGGAACTTCAATGAGCCCGACCATATTCAACGACAGGGTAGCCAATGCATTGAAAAAGTGGCACAACACAGCCAAGAAACAGTCCAAACATGGAACCTCAGGGTCCAACACACCACACTCGAGCCGCCCCACAACGCCAACACATGGCATGTCACCTATGCATCTCCTCCACAAACATAACCGCAGCCTTGATTATCAAACCAGCTTCACTGCATCTCCTTCTCCTCCTAGATTCTCTGATTTTGGCGGCCATGGCCATGGTCATCAGCATTTCCTTGATCTTGAATCTCAAAATGTCTCTCCCCACCTTGAGATCACAGATTCTGATAACAGCAACAGTCAGCATCCTCATGCTGACGTAGCTAGTCAGCATCCGCATGCTCACGTAGTTAGTCCTTTTAGAGAAGAGAAAGAAATCACTGAGCATGTCACGGTTGCTTTGCCAGAGTTTACTTTCAAGAAGTGATATGAATTCTATACTTGTTAATCATTTATTGTAAATGATATAAACTTTGAAATCAGTGCTGTGCTAGGGTTTCGAAAGACCTAAGACTATCTCCAAAGGTTCACTTTATTTATTTCTTCAAAATAGGGTAACTATATACTAGATTTGAATTCTATCTCAATGTACTATATTTTAGAGTGAAAAAAATAGAGTGATAATTAAAAAAATAAACAAATTACTCTATATATAGAGTAAGCCCATATTTTACTCTATTAGAAAGTAAAAAATAAAGTACTATTGAAACACTTTTACTTTAATTCTAGTTTATAGTGAAAAATAGAGTGGTGTTGAAAATGCTCTAAGGCGAGTTTTAAAACCAAGGCCCTTTAATATAATTATTGATATATATTAAATATAGTTTTGTAACAATATAAAAAATGAAAACAAAAGCATACTCTTTCCGTTTCATAATACATGATGTTTTAACTTACCGCACAAAGATTAAGAAATATACATTTTTCTAGAAAGTACTTTTAAAAATATAATTTTAAAATCAATCAACCAATTATAAAAAACACTGTGAAATTTTATTGGTTAAACAGTTTTCAATAAAGTTAACGTTAACCTTATAACTTAAAAAAGTACCTTAAAATCTCAAAACATCTTATATTTTGAAACAACATAAACTTTCTAAAACATCATATAATTTGAAACAGATAGAGTATTATATAACCATTACCAACAACAAAAGAAAAAAAATATCACTGTATATACATATACAGGATGGTGACATTAAAAGAAAACGAAACAACAAACGACAATACGGTTACGGTCACCCAAAGATGAAGACAATAATTCAATGAAAGCATATTTAGTTAAGATTATTTTTCTGTTTCTATTTTGGAAAATTTACCCGGATATTTTATTTTTAGATCCAGAAAGGGAACTGATTCCTATGTGATTTCGGATTCAGATGATCTTTTCCGTTTGTGATTTATTGGTTTAGAATATTGATTACCTTTACATAAAAACTTTCATTTAAAATAACAACATAATTAAAAAAGAAAGGATTCGAACGTGGGTCACTAAAAATGGGTTATGAAACTTTTTTTTTTGGAATGACTAGTGTAATCGCAACGGTTGCCATTGTGGTTTCGGGCGTTTGCGGTTGTGAATGGTTGCGGTTTTAAGCATTATTAAGAGATTTGGACGGTTTCGGGCATTTGCGGTTGTGGTTTTAAGCGTTATTAAGATATTTAGACAATTGGTACAATAAATAAAGATTGTTGCGTTTGCGGGAAACTTATGACTAGTTAACTAACAACTGCAATGCAGCAGTGGTTAAATAATAATTAATAATATTTACATTTTATATAATTATTGTGTTTACGGCCCTAAATTCTTTATATATTTTTGGAGCCTAAGACAGAAACCTTTTTAAATATACCACATAGTGGGCACGGCTCTATTTGAAATGAATAGTTTTCGTTCTTTTTTTTCTTCTATATTTTTGGAGTCAACACAAAAATCAAAAAAAAAATCTTACATAAAATAAATTTTAAGATGTCTCTCATCATTTGTTTTGTTCCAAATAGGCCGGATCTAGATAAACCGGTTGAAATATTAGATTTGGCTTTCAAACTTTTTTTGAAATTTTTTATATAGGAATATGCTTTCAAATTACCAAAAAAAAGTTTATAATTTCTTAAAAAAATATTTAGAGCTCCTGGAATCTTAGATCCGGTCCTGGTTCCAAAACATACAGTTGTGGACAAGTGTTTTGAAGCAGAGCAAAAGGTTCTTGTGCGAATGTGCTGCTTGTAATGGTAGAATATAGCCATATCGTACAACTGTCACAGTAATTGTTTGATAGTATTAGACATGGAAACAAATCTATCACTACAATCTTGGAGACTTTCTATGGAATCTTTGCCTGGGGGCTTGACAGCAACATACATTAGATGCTTTTGGTTCTGTTTAGGTACGAAGTGCGAAACTAGCCACAGCCATCAAGAGTCTTCTAAGAACCACGCCCTCTTTGAATGCCAAAAGCTTCATGACCAAACTTACCGTGTCAACATCTCTTGATGGTGCTACTAGTGGCGAACCTTTCCTAGAGTAGGTATCAAAGTAAGTTATTTTTGAGGGACCTAGAATACTAACAAACAATAAACAAATTTAAATAAGATAAGGATTTGCATGTTAGGATCATTCCAATCTAGTCATTCTCAGTCAAAGCTAATTTAGATGCCTATTTCATAGTCACATGATCTGGTGCTTTATTAATTCAACTATGGTTCTCTGTTTGTTGACCTCAAGATACTTAGAAAAAAAAACAAGAGGCACTAAAAATTCTCATCTTTCCCATATTGCCTAGCACGCCAATGTATGCAGTAGAGCCATAATATAAGTAGATATAATTCACATGATTAGTGTTAAATGTCTGATTCACTATACCTCGCACTGCCTACAGACATCAACAGAAAAGTTTTGAGATAATGCATAGTGAAAAACAACAAGCGAAGATTGCAGAAAGGATATGCAACTGAACTCTCAGATTTACTACTAATGATCTAAAGTCAAATTTTCCACTAGTATTAAATTATATGAACGAGCTAAACAATGTGTCTTATTTTGCTGTGAATCTAACAAGTGTCATTTAAATGGCACTAGAAACTTATGTACTATACCGAATGAAGAATTTTCCCTGTTGCATGAATCCAACTAAAAAAGCATGAAGCAAATCACCATGTTATGGAAACCAAGCATATCTATATGAGAAGTTATCTATCTGACTATACTGCAGCGTTGCCATTGTTATCCGTGGAGGATTAAGCAGGAACCCAAGGTAGCGAGTTGGGAAGGTCCCCAGCCAGGGAAAAATCAGATAAATCCGCAAGTACTTGAGCTCTGCCATATCGAGAGGGGTGCTCACCTTAGACCATGATTATTGCAATCCCTTAACAGGGTAGCTTAGCATAAATGTGATTAAAAATAAGTAAATATGAGTGATTAAAGGAAAACACGCACCTTCTGTAAGGTCACGAAAGCACGCCCCTTCGGGCCACGTGTCGGCACAGCATTGTTTTTTTTTTTTTTTTTCATTCTTTCTTTCTTCATTCTCTCTTCCTTCTTTCTCCTTTTTTATTCATAACAATATTAATTAAGGGACTTGCAATAAACCACTACAATTAAGTATCTCTTACCAAAGTTCCTTACCTTAATTTTAATAATTAAAAAATCACAAAGCCCCATTTAAGGAACCATTAATGGTTTTTGCAATAATCATGCTCTTAGTTAACAAAAAGACAACCGCCTTGAACTTTTTTTCAAGCAACAAATTGTGGGGCCCCATTTTTTTATTTATTAGTTTAATTGGTCAAGTATTTTTCTTAGTTTGATTAATTTTTTCTTGGCAAATATACTTTTGTAAAAGTTTGATTAACCATTTCCATTACATGGTGAATAATATCTGTATATATATATTCTAAATGATATGTTTCAACGCTTATTTAATTGTATTATTTTTTCCTTATTAATAATTTTCTTCTTTTCTGTTTAATTGAAAAACTTTTTTTTTGATAAAGTTTGGGTTTAATAGAAAAACTTCCTAAGTCATCTGATATAACCATAACTTTGAAATTTACTATTAAATCTATATATAACTTTACATTTACATTCAATATATGTGAATTAACATAAGTGGTTTTGATATCATATATAATTTTATTAAAACAATTTTTGTTAAATGCATATAAAAATTATATTCATATATTAGATTTTAAAATTAATTTTTTTATTTAATTAATATATTGTCTCAGGCCCCTAAAGTGTTGAGCACGGCACCATATCACCATATTCCTCCAAAGAAGATTTGGGACTCAACCGGATTCATGCTCAGTCCACTCATGAATTTAAATCTGTCCATGACAAAGTATATACCCGTAAAAGAAACTTTGAAAACGTCTGAGAAAATAAGCAGGTCGGTCATCTGCAAACAGTAAGTGTGTAATCTTAGGATCCTAGCATTTTGGGTGTAGTCAAACTGTCCATTGTCCGCTGCTTTGACAAGTAACTTGGAGAGAGTTTCCATTAAAAATAAAAAGAGATATGATGCAAGTGGTTCACCCTACAATAGACCCTTCTTCTCAGGAAAGGATCCGGCCAACTCATCATTTATAATTGAACAATTCGTTTTAAGGTATGGATTTAGAAGTGGTCGTTCACACGGCGCCCCTACTACGTGTCTCCCAAAGCCTTTCCATCTCACGTCCACTTATTTTATTATAACCTCAACAAGTTCCTGTCTTTGAATTAGTCAAAAGTCTTCTTTCTCCTGATTTTTTAAAAAGACAACGTATAATTAGGTGAACGGGAGCGAATATTACATTTCTTTTTTATTAATTTGGAGTATACTAGATCTATAGAAAATACAGACTAATCACCATGTGAGCCTATAGATAAACTATTTTCCGATATTCAAATGGAAAATAAATAAATATATATATATATTTAGATACCAATGTAATTTTGTTTTGTGTAACATGTAAATTGAACATAAAACGTGTTGATGTCATAAAGTTGTATTCTTACTGCTCAACCACAAAATCTCGGAAAATATTTTTATAATTTAGATTGTATGAATACCAATTGCTATGAATTTTATAACATGTGGTTTTCATTATACATATAAAGATGTGGAATTGTTAATACAATAATATTACTATTATACCAAACATAAACTTAGTTATGTTGCAACATTAACTTAAACATAAACAAATATTAAGTTAAATATTTCATATTGATTAAATACACAACAACTGAACAAACAAAATACTTTTTGTCTGGACCAGCACCATAACTCCAAGAAATTGTCGATTCATAGTCCGATTGATATTATATTACCCTACCTAATATCAAGTTTTTTACCAAGTTTTAAATAAAACTCAAATAATATGTAGATTATTAAATTATATGATATATAACTAGGGGTGGGCATATCGGTTTAGTTTCGGGTTCGGTTTGGGTTCGGTTTGGTTTAGTTAATTTGGGTTTAATAAAACTTAACCCAATCAAAACCAAAGTAGCTTTGGTTCGGGTCTGGTTTGGGTTTAGTTTGGTTTGGTTTAGTTTGGTTCGGTTTAGTTTGTTTTGGCTTAGTTCGGTTTGGCTTAGATTTAGTTTAGTTCACTTTATTATAGTTTGGTTTAGTTCGGTTCGATGTAGTTCGGTTTGGTTATAAAATATATTGGTATTAATTTGATTATAAAATAATTAACTTATTGAAAGATTATTTGCACCTAACTTTGATCTTTATTAACCATAGAAGAATTTATGTTAGATAATACTAACTTTAGACAATATAAATTGAAAAATTTACGAGAAAAAAACGTCCACAAGACTTTAAATAACTAATAGTTTTTAAGTTTTGTTTTTACTACAATCTTTAGGTATTACATATTATTAGAACTAAAACTAGAGAATATATATATAGAAGAATATTATTTGTATCATAATTTAAAAACATAGAAGTTAAGAAAAAAATGAAATCATAAACAAAATATTCACAATATGTTAATATATATATATATATATATATATATATATATAATTTATTAATAGAAAAACATATTGGATTATTAGATAGTTCGGTTTAAACCCAAACCAAACCAAACCATTCGGGTTGAATTTAGTTCGGTTTAAACCCAAACCATTCGGGTTGAATAAAACATGAACCAATTGAGTTATGTGAAAAACACGATTTGGTTTGGTTCGATTTAACTTCGGTTGGATCGGTTCGGTTCGGTTTGAGTTTTTTGCCCACCCCTA